>JACERR010000039.1:5000-281081 GCA_016760335.1 Gastrodia elata | reverse complement strand
CTAACTCTAATAAGATCTTTGATTTTATCCCATAATTATAGAATAAAAAGGGGATCAGATGAATTTTAATCATATAACCTAACCATTTTAACCTAAGTCTAATAAGTAAACCCTAAGGAGTAGAAAAGTGAGGTCTTAATGGTCTTACTTTAGGATCATCATGAAATATTTAAGGACCTTAATTATTGATACGTTGAGGTAGGAAGGACTTTTGTAACTTATTGAGGTATGAATCTTAGATGATCCTTCACAACTTTAGAACTTGAACTTGATACCTTGTGGTAGGGATCACCTAAAGTACTTAAATTGGGACTCATTCCTTGTCATAGCAGCTTATATTGAGTGATCCTTTGATCACATCCTTGGAGCCTTGTGTAGGACTCACCCATTTAGAGTAAGAAATAATAGATTTGATAAATTCTTGTGATTAAATAAAGTTGTCTGAACCCAGGTCATTAATTAGTGTAGTATGATATACCCATAGTACTAAATTATTTGAGTAGTATCCAGGAATGATTGAGTCACTCTAAGTGAGATTTATCTTTGTGCTATTCTGCGGGCTTAGGCGGATATAACCTGCTCAGAGTAAATCAATTGATCCTAAGAGTGTTATAAATAGGGACTCATTCCTTAATTTGATTAAAATACAAATCGCCATCGGGTGATGCCTCCTAGCGAAGATCGCTTCAATAGGTGTGGCTTAAACAAACTAAGTAATTTGAGTCACCTTCTTTAGAACACTAAGTGTGATTGTGAGTTGGGCATCTTAAGGACATCGAGTGATGCCTCCTATCGAAGATCACTTCGTTAGGGTGGCTTAATCAAACTAAGTGTTAAGGACCACATTTCTTGCAGCCATGCTAAATATGTGTATTCGATCATCCCATCTAATAATCTTTAAGTAAATTCTCAACTTTAACTAATTATCAAGCTAGACCTTAGGAGTTAGAACTCTTTTAACAAGATTCATCACAATGGAGACCTAGAATTCATTATCGGATTTCAAATGCATTTTCTGGATTCTTTTTGATTTATCTCCTGTAGCTTAGAAGCATGAGCATGAGCATAAGCATGATGTTGAGAATCAGTGATGAGATATGAGTATCAGTGATAATTTATGAGTTACGGAATATTGCATACATTGATTGGGGAATTTCAGGATGCATCAGCATTGCAGTTCCCAACTGGATGAATGTATACATTGGACCGTACGACTCATAACAGTTCAGTAATATTTTAGTTGCATATCACTGGCATACTGTATTGTGGCATATTCAGATGCACAGTCTCAGTGACATACAGCATAGTTTGCATATGATTACTCAGTTTTAGATGCAGTACTATTTTGATTTATTTTCAGTATTCAGTTATAGTTCAGTTTGACTTTACCTTGCTTCAGTTTTGTGCAGTTTTAGACAGTTTGGTACTTTCAGTTACCTTTACAGTTTTTCTGTATATTTACTTGTATTATGTAAATGTTAAATAAATAACTAAAATTGTTAGAGTAGTTTCGATGTGTTAGACTATAAGTCTAACACAAGGTACTTTTGGGATTCGGCAATTTGCTAGATCTTAAGCAGTATATTGAGCCAGGTCAGAAACACACCCAAGGGATTCAGGAGGAGCCTGTGGAGCACTAGTGGACTCTCCTTCAGTTTTATTTCCTGCTTAGTATTTTCAGTTCAGTACTTAGCTTTATGTCTATTTCAGTAAACTGTTTGTAATAATTCTGGATGTATTTTCTTTTCTTTTCTGAGATGAATGTTTTCATACAGCTTCTGTGATGAATGTTTTCTAGATGTTTGCTTTAAGCTTCCGCACTATGTTATATACTACTTATACTTAGTATTGTGATGTGATCAGCATACTGGAAATGCTGATATATACATATTTTGGATTCCTATTATATTCTAAACCCAATGCATGTATTTATCTAATACTTAGGATAAGGATATCACTCTTATCCTAGTATTAGCTCTCAACTCTCTTGAGGTTGAGTCAGCAGCCCTTCAGATGGGCTTAGTTTTCAGCTATTTCAGGGAGACGGGTTATTCCTCCCCGAGTGGCGCACCGCTCCGCCGCTAATATGATTGTACTTAACTCTTTTGCGTGTGGCGACGGGGCGGGGCTCTACAACAGTGTACCCTAGATGCTTCATGGTGGAATTGACCCCCCTTAGCTCTGTGAATGTGTGGAGAATTAAGACGAGGCGTCGGTGTGGTCGGAAGTCGAGAATGAGCTATATAAGGTTTCAGTCTTAGGCCTGTCAACAGAGAGCTCGGGGACGATGACACTGTCGCCCCGAGTCAGGTCAGCGCAGACCCATGCGGTGCGACATTGTCGGCCCAGTTGGGTCCCGCATGACCGCGGCTTTTGGATTTTGGGCTGGGCTATTATATCTGATTTAGGAATTAATTTGCTAAATGAAAATAAATGAAAAATCAAAACCTAAAGTTTAATTAATCTAAAACACTCATATTAAATTAATTAAATAACCTTAGCTATATTGATCCAAATTGTATGATCCAATATACCATTTTGATCAAAAAAATATAAGGAATAATCTAAAATAATATTTCACTTATATAAATAGAATTTCTAATATAGTATAATAATCTCTTTCTAAGCTTAATTAATGAATAATTAATTTATTTATTGGTTAAATTGTATGATTAAAATATTTGATTGTTCATAATACAGAGAATGACCTTCTTGCCGCTGTAGCTTAGCTAGTCTTATTTTCAGTAGTGAGGATGAGTGTTCCTTTACTTATAAATTCAGTTTATAATAATTTCATATTCTATATGTATTTACTTTTTACATTATCATATTGAGCTGAGTTATTGTTTCTACTCTCTTTACTATGCTGTGATGTGAGTGTTATACTCTTTTCTACTTCCACTACTTTGATATTTTGATGTACGATATTTAATTTCAGGTGACAAGTCTTCTAATTGAGGCTGGTTGGGTTTATGCCTGACTTAACTTTAGTTGGTAGGTTTGCTACAGTTGGAGATCATACTCACCGTAATTATGTTAATCTCAGTATTAGCATGACCACAGAGGGTACAGGGCACCACAGATCCACTACCAATCCCCTCCAGCACCTCTACTACTCACAGATGGATTGGGGTGAGGTCCTAGCACAGCACCTAAGGCATAATTATGTGAGAGTCAAGCTGAAATCAGCATGACAATAGTAGGAGTAGAGGCTATACTTGGTAAAGTAGCATAGATATAAAAAGGGAAAATGGATGGTGTATGAGTTCTCCAAGTAGTCACTGCAGCTTGACAAGGGATTTCAATGCTAGACCGCACCTCTATCAGTGGTACGTAGTAGCGGGAGTCATTGAAAAGCCTCGAACGGTAGTTGGGTGAAGTAGGGAAGGCAGAGGCGCCTATTGCTTCAATGACACAACACAATGAACAAAGAGTTCACTGTGAAGGATTTTGAGACTATTATAGTCCCGGAGATGCTTGGGAACTGGGCCCATGGGTCAAACAAAACTGAGTGCTCTACGCTTAGTCCCTCTCCAAATGGGGACTAGTCAGGCTTGGGGCACGAGGGAGAATTCTTAATCGTAAGGGGAATACTAGAAACGACCATCCTATGTTGTAAGAGGAGTGGCAGACAAGCGCTAGCATGGCTGGTACGAGCATATATTCTCTATCAGGCCATCAGTCGTGCGGAAATAAAGATGAACTAAGCTAGTCCATCTGCAGGTCGTCTGATTGCAAAACAGTTAGGATTGGATGGTCCGAAGATCCGTCTAATTAATAAAATCGAGGGTGCGACGATAGCCGTTCGATTGGCTACATGATCTTACGAGCATTAAAGAATTCTAGCACTACTGATCAGCACCGTCTAATTCTATGCCATGATTCATGCAGGGGCATATATTGGCTAAGCAAGCTGCACCGTTGTCGGAACCTCGCAGCGGATCTGCCATGATCCCG
Organism: Gastrodia elata; assembly: GCA_016760335.1. Classification (NCBI taxonomy): domain Eukaryota; kingdom Viridiplantae; phylum Streptophyta; class Magnoliopsida; order Asparagales; family Orchidaceae; genus Gastrodia; species Gastrodia elata. Next base: position 277,124 of record JACERR010000039.1, on the reverse strand, counting down.
ACAGCAAATCTCACAGCCTAAATTTAAATTAAATTTAAGTTTAATTTCATTTTGTTACAATTAGTGTTTCTAAAAATTTAGGATTAAATGAACTCCAAAAATTCTCAAAAATTTATCCTTAGCTAATTAGGGCATGAGGAATTCAAAACTGAAATCAAATTTTTAATCTGGAGATCAATTTAATTTAGCTCATTTTTTAGAGTCCAAAAATAGGCAAAATAGCTAGATTTGCTAAATGAACTCTTATTGATTTCAAACTTTTATGGTTATGTTTAAATGACCCATTAAGTCTAATGGAATGAAGATCAAAGCTTGGTTTAGTTTAAATAACTTGGTTGAGCTAAGGTAACAACTATGGTTGCTACAGTAGGTACAACTAAAACTTTCTCATAGCTCTTGGGGAGATTCTTACAATTTGGAACTTACATGATGGTCCAAGAGAATTTGTATTTCCATATCCTCAAGTGCTTGAGCCTCCTCCAAACATCCCTTGGCCTGATTTTGAAGAAGAAGAAGAAGATAGAAGAAGAAGAAGAAGAAGAAGAGAAGAAGAAGAAGAGCAAGAAGATGCAGATGATGAATAAAATAATTATAAATTTTCTTTTGTTTCATAGTTTTTTTTCTAGTTTGTTTTTGCTTTCTTTAAGTAATGGTTATCCACCTTCATTGTAATTAAGTGCTTGTACCTTATAAAATCAATAATATCATTTTTGTAAATTTAGATCTACACAATCAAGCTCTAACTAGTGATTTGGAATTTTTTTTTGAAATTAATGTGTTTAACAAATAATTGACTGAAAAGGAAGGTAACAATCATTTGTAGAAACTTCAGTGAAATCTGCCAACAATAACTACCGTGTATCTTCTATCAAAACTTGTGAAGTTATGAAATTAAGTGTGGGGGGGAACTTAGACTTGTATGAGATAAATAAAGAATAATGAATCCAAAAATATGTTAGGCTTTTATTGAACTTCACTGAATGCATTGCATGAACAATGGGGTAATGAAAAATATCTCTCCTAAGAAAAAGAAAAAATCAAATGAAAGAAAAAGGGAATGAAGAAAAATATCACTCCCAAATTACTAAAAGGAATGTTGGGATGTAAAAAAATATCTGAGAGGATTGCATAGAGAAGAATCTCAAAACTATTCTGAGCAGGATTAAAGGATTCTAAAAGGGGTATTCATTGCTTACTTGATGATGTGTGTGATGAACCCAATAAATATACTTAATTTAGTAATAGTAGTTATGTTTCCAAAGTTTAGTTGTACTTTGATGTATATTTTGTAGAATTTTAGGACCAAAGAGTTCAATTTTAATTTAAGGAAGAATATGCTCCTCAAGGGCACTGCAACGGATCCAAACGAGTTGTGCATGCCACAGCGGATACAAACTTCTCGCATAAACTGATGGTGAGCAATGGAGCTCATTGATCATTAAATATTCCATGGCTCTATTAATATGCGAAGATCTCAGGGGTTGCATAGGCCATTATCGCATAGCAAATGTTGTCACTGAAATTTGCAGTGATGACACTCAACATAAAAATCCTTAGTTCTTAGTGATCGAAGAGCTCAATTTTTTTATGATTTTAAATTTAGACATTTACCAAGATATCCTCATGTTAACATTCACTTATTCATTTCATTCTTCATAATATTTAAATCAAAAATATAAGATTAAAATACATTCATTGATATTCAAAGAGTACAAACACTTTAATTTCTTGATTAGTTACATGCAAACGCCCAACCCTGCCCAAGGAGGGTTCAGGCTGTCATTATAAAGAAAACACATAAAATATTACAAGAAAAAGGAAGCCTTTGCATGAATTTTATAGAAAAGAAGATAAGTTTTAAGGTGATATGGCACTGGGAACTACTGTCAAATTCACCCACTTGTCTTCCCTTCTCACTGCTCTTCTCCCTTGTATTCTTGTACTTGGTCCTTTCTCCTTCAAGGTACAGCTTTTTCCTTCCTTGGGTAGGGGGAACTCTCCTTCTCTATCTCTTGTAGAAGCTGCTGATATAAGATCTCTTTTCTTTGGCAAAAATTAGGAACCCCCACTTAATCTTCAATTCTTCATTTTATAGACTCTTTCCAGCTGCTCAGAATTTATTCAACCATTAACTTTTCATTTAGAAAGTTATGTTTACATTCAATCTTTATTCTTTTTAGCTCTTGGTAATGAAGAGGTTCAGCTGTTTAGCATTTAAGTCTTATTATGGGAAGAGAGTAAAATTAGACTTTGGGCCTTCCCTATGTTGCTTTGAATGTTGTTGCTGAGCAAAAATTTTGTCGGCCATCACAACGCGCAGTAGCGCTAGGGTTTCGGCTCTGAGGGCGCTGCAGCGCATGGTAGCACCAAGATCTTGGTTTTGGTTCCTCTATGCTGCACAATAGTGCCAGTGTTTCTATATTTGGTCCATTGCAACGCGCGGTAGCACAATATTTTGGTCTTTGGACCTCTGCAGCACGCGGTAGGCCATACTTTTGAACATTAAATTTACTTGAAGAACCGAATGAGAATATTATTTTTTCACTGCAGTGTGCGGTAGCGCCAACATCTCAGTCTTTGGCCGCGCTGCAACGCACAGTAGCGTCAGCATTTTGGTCCTTAGTCCACACTGGCGGGTAGCGCCAGCGTTTCGGTCCTTGGACCGCTGCAGTGCACGGTAGCATGAAACCTTCAAACATTAACTTCATTTGAAGTGCTGGGAAATAATTTAATTCTGCTATGGCGCATGGTAGCACCAGAGTCTTAGTTTTTGCTGCGCTGGCGTGCGGTAGCGCTAGTGTTTCGGTCCTTGGACTGCTGCAGCACGCTGTAGCGCGTTGTGGCGTGCCTTAGTTCTTAGCCCATACTTGAATTTAGTTCTTCTTTGCCCTGAAAATAGAAAAAAGACTTTAAAACATACATATTCTAATAAAAAATATTTATTTTTATTAACTTAAATCGCTATAAATCTTAGATTTATCAATAAGGATGTAAATTTTTGAGTCTGCAAGTAAGGATTTTAGATACATATTTATTAATAATAGAGATGAGACTAATACGCCTAAAATTTGTCCACCAAGTCACCTTATCCTTTTTATGATTAAGAGAAATCATAGTACGAGTAAAGAATTTAGGAAGGGGAACAACAAAAAAGAATTCCTTAACCCTATTATAAATATCATATTTAATGATATGCCAAAATTTGCAAAAACATTCAACAGGAAAACCATTAGATCTAGAGCAAGTTTTAGATTTTAAGTTTTTGACTATCTCCCAAATTTCTTCTTCAGAAGGCATCGAGTTAAGCAAAAGATTATCCTCGTGAGAATTTTGATAGCCCATAAAGTCTAAATTTTGATCATCAGGGGAAGTAGATTGAGAGGAGAATTCATTTTTGAAATAATTAATGGCATAATTTTGAATATCTTCTATGTTACTAAGTTTGTTGCCATTAGGAGTGATAATTTCATTGATTTTATTGGTGTGTCTCATTTTGTTAACCCAATTGTAATAAAACACAATATTTTTCTCTCCTTCCCACTTCTAATTGAGACAACATTTTTGTTTCTAGAAAGTTTCAACCTCATTATAATTTTCAATTAAAAGTGCCTTAGATTTGGAAACAACAACTCTATTATCATCAGAAGGGTGAGTTTCAAAAATAGCTTCAAGAGAGTTAACAAGATTTTCTTATCTTTCAAAGTTATTGGAGATGTTTCCAACATTAGATTTGTTCCAAATGCTTAGCGCCTTTCTAAGTTGTTTAAGCTTTTCAATTATTCTGACTAGGCCATAAGTATGACAATGTTCATTCCAAGCATAATTTACAATGTCACACAATTTTTTATGCTCAACCAGAAAAGTTGAAATCTAAACAATTTAGTGTAGGGGTGCTTTTGAGACCAGGAAGAAATAATAATAAGTTTGCTATCAGAGGTAGTGGAGTTCAAAGAGAAGTTTTTGTAATTAGTAAAATTGTTGCACCATAAACTGTTAATAAGAAATTGTTCAAACCTAATAAATTATTTTCCGACGACCAAGTGAAAGGGGCACCAGAATATTTAAAATCATTAAGACCGCAATCAACCATAGTTGAGTTAAAATCAAAAGTGGAAATAGGATTGGAAGAGAAATCTTTGTACTCATTAGGATGAAGCACGACATTGAAATCACCACCTACAACCAAAGGTAGAGAAGTATGACTATAATCTCTTAAAAATTCCCAAAGAGGAATACAATTAGTTCTAATGTTGTTACATGAACAAAGGTGGCTAAAATATTAATAGAGGAGTTATAAAATCTAATGCAAATAACCTAATCACATTGGGAAAGAATCTCAGCTTCCCAAAAATTGAACCACATCACCCATATCCGATTATAGAGTGGAAAGTAATTGATTTATCATGGTTTAAAAACTTGCATAGTGTAATTATAGACTCTGCTTTAATCTTTGGTTCCAAAATAATCATAATATTGATCTTGTTATCATTAATAATATGCTTAAATCTATTTTTAGAGAAGACATTGCCAATGCCTCTAATATTCCAATAGATATATTCATTGGTAAACTCTAGATGTTCCACTAAAGAAATTTTGACTAGTATTTTTAGAAAGTGAAGGATTTGCAATAATTTGAGTATTGGCAACCTCAATATCATCAACATTCTCTAAAAGTGAGAGAGAGAATTGTACCTGTTAGTTACCTTTAAACTAGCTTTATCTTTGGAATGAAGCTGATTAGTTTTATTCTTGTAAGGAATTTTTAGTTTGGCAAATATTTCCATTTTTTCTTCTAAGTCCTACATGACTTGTAAAGTATCATTGAATATTTTGTTAGACTCAGTATTAACAAATTGGACCTATTTTCAGATTATCAAAAGTGATGGCATTGTAGCTGTCAGCAGCATTGTCTTTCCAATTGATCCTCCATTGGTAACATGTAGATAAACTATGTATAGTAGAAACTTTAGCAGTGTTAGTGAAATATGCATCTTCAGAGTCAGAAATAGCTATATCATTATACAAAATGCTTTTAGAATAAGTGGGCCCATTATTTATATTAGTATCTTTACAAATTGAGTCAAAAATGTCAGCAACATTCTTATCAGAAATTTCTCTGAGAGAAACATTCACCATGCAGTCAGTAACATAAATATTCTTAATAATCTCAGTTGTGGGCATAACCTTATTAGAGTTATAATGCATCACATTAAAATTGCCAATAGGAATTGTATTTCCAAGATCAACAAACTTCACATTAACATGATCAGATGGACTAACACTTTCAGGATTAGTGAACAATATGCTAACATGAACTGAAGACCTAGATTTAACCTAATTGGAGATATTATCTAAACTAATATAACTATTGAATAGAGGTAACAAGTTTTCATCCGAAATGTTATTTCTGGTAATCATCTCAGTATCTACTTTCTCTAAATTAGCAATATCATTTTTTTCCTCAGTAAACAAAGCAGTATCATGATCAAAAAGTTTGTTTACATTATTACAAATATTAGATAACAGTAAACCATTTTTAGCATTCTGAATATTTTCATTAAAAACTAAATCATTAAGATTTACATTTACAATGGAAGCCACATTAGTATCTAAATGCCCATTGGCCTCGTTTCAAAAGTAGCTTTAGATAGTAAATAAGATGCATAATTATCATAACAATTTTTTTCAGTATCTTTATCTGTAGTATCAGAATAAGTAATTTTTGCACATTGTCAACATTAGCATCTAAAGTAGAAGAGACCTACTGTTATCATTACATAAGTTATTAGATTCTAAAATATTCACTGTTTAAAATAGGTAAATCCAAAGCATCAAGATAGCATTATGATAATATAATTCATCATCATTAGCAACCTGGTTATTAATAGTGTTGATAGTGACACTGTTAATGAGAGCATTGCATTAACATCATTAGCAACTGAGTTGATATTGATATTAACATCATTGACAGAAACATTGTTATGTTCTTCATTGACAGTAAATAATATTGATAATAATTATAGCAAGGTTGTTCTCATCACCTCAAACAATATTTTGATAGTCATAAATGACATTATCTAAAATTGAATAAACATGCAAATTGTTTGACCTTCTCTAGCATTATTAACATATAAGTCGTTCTCCAAAAACAAGTTATTTGGAATGGCAGTAAGACTTCTTCTAGTTTTCTCTATGTGATTACTTCCATGAGTTTGAGGACAAGTTTGAGAGTTACGCCCCAAAGCCTACAACCAATTAAAATAGAAAGGAAGGTTTTTGTAGAAAATGCTTTCAAAGTAACCACGAGCTGGGGAACCCAGCCAAATATTTTTAGGGACGGGTAGAGACAGATTTAGTTCAATGAGAATTCTGGGGGCTATTATGTTTTATTAAGTAGTAATGTCCCTATCAATCTGTAAAGGAGTACCGATAGCTTTAGCTATATTAAACAAAATTTCCTTTTTAACAAAATGTAGATGAAGACCAGAAGGTTGACCGAGATATGAGATATGGGAGAATCTAAAGTGACATCTATAAAGGGGTCTGATGTAGCACATTTAAGAATATTATCAAAGGCCCAACAACAATAGCTATGGCTAAAGTTCAAGGGAAGAATTTGAAGGTGGGCCCAATTACAATAGCTCAATCAAAAGCCTAATAAAAAGCCTAAATATTGAGCTTATAATTTGTATTTTATTTTTATTAATATTGTACTTTTTTATTTATTAAGGTATATATTTGGCCAGCCATGTCATGAGGAAAATATTTAATGTAATTAATTGGAGTTACTCCCTCACTAATTGCCAACTACCATCTTTTCCTCCAAAATTTTCCTCCATATTTTCCCTCCAATGCTCATAGGGTAAGAGACTTGTAGCACCTTTAAATATGAGCAAGAATATAATGTAATGAAGTAACTTGAATGAAAGAATTTTATGGTGAATAGCACTCATATTGCTTGTGCTTTGGGGTATCAAATTTATTACCTATCTTTGGTGAGTTATATTGTTATCTTATATTTTTTTTTTAACTATTCTTATTCTCATAACCTCAAACTATCCACACATCTTCTCCAGCATCTTATCCCTTAAAATTATTAAATCATTATCTAATCTCTCAAATACTCTCCAAACTCCACCACAACCTCCACAACCAAATCTGAAAATAGCCCGACCTAGTCTTCTTCCCTCCCCTCGACACCCATCAAAATACTATCAAACCTAGCCATCTACTCAGATTCAAACTACACATCTTAGGCTACCTTTAATTTATTTTCAGCCCATTGACCAACTAAAACCTCACATATAAAAGGGATATTTTGAATCAGCCCAAACTAGGCTCAATCTTGGACTAGTCTTGGCCTTCCTTTAGATAGTCCACTCTAAACCCATAACCAACCCACCACAAACTCTTGAAATCATCCTTAGATATTATCCTACCAATACATTCAATATTTAAATACCTAATTTATCAAAAAAAAAAAAAGGCAGCCCACTAGCATCAAGGTCATATTTACAAAATTTCATAGTATTGCCTTTGAGATCTTATGAGCCTTTAGAAAAAACCCTAGCATAATATAGGTCAGAGGAGAGACCAAGAAGACCTGATGAGAATGGAATGCATGAATGACAGGACCGTGAAGCTTTAAGTCATTGATGAACCTAGACACAAGACCAAAGTTAGGTTTTTCTTATTGAATTTTCTAATTAATGTTAGAGAATGAGGGGTGACAATCAAAGAAATTTAATGAGCGGAAAAGAAAATGGCAGGAGCACCTTTAAAATTGGATATCTCTTTGGAGATTGTAGGAGTAGTACTTTCTACGATCTCCTTAAAAGATCAAACTGATGGTGAAACTTCTATCTTATACCAGTAGAATGCAAAGATAAAAAGGACACTAGTTAAAATAAAATAAAGGAGAAAGGTCACCAGAGAAGCTGAAGGAACCACTGTCATAATAGATTAGCCACAGTACATCAGCCAATCCAACAGAGGAAAACGCTAGAGCGCTTTCAGAGTCGCCTTCCTGAGAGATTACCCGAGTGCCCTAAATTGTATATAATGACCCCAATGTTGAATCAGGAACTCAATTCAACATTTGGCATTACCATAGTACTTAACACTGAATTAGTATGAAGCTAACTCAACATTAGTACTATATTGCCAAGAATCTTTTTTAGGCAACAAATTATAATAAATATGAAAAATTAAGCAGTATATATGTAGGAACATCCACATCCATCATCAAAACTAAGCATATAAATAAGAATGAAATTGCATCCATCATAGAAAAAGAAAGTAAGAACATTCAGAATTAAAGTTATTACAAACGGATTAAATGTACTCATTCTCACAAAAGTAGTAAAAGGGTACAAGTCTTCAAGAAAATGATGACTGGTACTCATCTTGACTCCAAGATTCACAAGATGCTTATGATCAATTAAATTTGGTATTTAATATGGTAGGACACTATTAATAAAATAAAAATAAATGATTATACTTAAAAAATCTAAGTACATTTAAGATTACACTAAGTTCTGTTTATAAAAGTAGATATATAACAACCTTAGTTGTTACTCTAACTAATCCAAGTTAATTTAAGCCAAATTAATCTTTTCTTTTCATTCCATTATACTCAATGGGCCATTTAAACCTAATCATATAAGTTTTAAATTAATCAAAACTCAATTGAGAAATCTAGCTATTTGGCTTAATTTAAGCCCCTGAATATTAATAAAAATAATTTAATATCTAAATTAAAATTGATTGCATTTTTGAATTCCTTGCACCCTAATTAGCTATGGGTGAAATTTTGGGAATTATTGGAGCTCATCTAGTTCTAAATGGGATTTAATATTATTATGCTTATATTAATTAATTAAAAGATTTATAATAATAATTTAATTAAATTATCTATGGGATTTGCTGTCAGGATAACGACAGATCCGTTGTGAGGTCCCGACATCTGCACAACAATACTAGCAAATGGATGCGATTGCACGAATCCTAGCGCGTTAATCCTGCGGCGCTGATGCGCTGTAGCCAGATCCATTGTAAGCCGTAGGATTGCATCTATGATCCAATGGCTGACATTCCTTCCATGATTCTGTATATCTGGAAGCGCATCAGGCCCTTCATCTCAAACGGCTTCGTGATCAGACTGTGGATGTATCCCCTAGTGTTGTAGACCTTCATTCCGAGCTTGCTCACCCAACAACTGAGGATCCTTCATACCATTTGCTGCCATCTTGTCCCCCCACTCTCCTCTGCCATATTCCCTTGGTTGATAGAATTCTCCCCATTAGTGGTTGAGCCCCCTTGGCAGTTTGTGGGGGCTGAATCCCTCCAATTGGGGTAAGCTGAGTAAGCCCCTCGGCCCGAGTTTAAGCCATGGCCACTAGCCATGGCACCCATTCCTGCACCTCCCTAAGTCTAATAAATACCCCTCTGAATTTACAGTGAGCTCTTTTACTCACTGTGAAACTTTAATTCTCCTTTCCCTTCTCTCGACATTCCTAGCTCTCCCTGCATGCTAGATGCTGCATGCTGCCGATTGAGGGTGTGCATCCAGTGTTCAGACCTCCCTAAGTAATTTCTAATATTGTCATGGGTATTAAAGTCCCAACCAATGCTTGATCTCCACAGTGTGTGATTTCTAAAGAGTAGCAATCATCAGGTTTAGTCTGATCGAGCGATTTAACTTGAATCGATCGATTGGGTTTGGTTCGCATCAATGACTTGCCGCAAGTAGTCCCCCATCGATCCAATGAGTCTCCGGGCTCATTAACTCATTCAATCGCCTTACCATCAGCTCCTGATCATGTATGACTAAAGCCTAGGCCGTGGCATTGCCTTTGTGAGAAGAATTACTTCTCATAGAGTGCCTTAGAGGCTGATCAGGTTGAATAAGGACCCGTCCATCCAGCGCATCCCAGAGAGGGCTTCCCATTATAATCAATGCATCTGGTGCTGTTAAAGGTGTAGCAATCAAAATCAAGGCACAGGGTGGTTCGGTGGTGGAGAATTCGATGGTGGAAGCTAACCCTAAGCGCCTTCTGTCGAGATATTTCTAAGGCGCGAAACATGAACAGTGATGGGTCGGGCTTCCCCTGACTCACGTGTTTTTGATTTCGGGCCAACTCTAATATAGAATTTTCTTGAATTAATTTACAAAAGGAAATAAATTCAGAAAATCTAATCCTATAGTTTAATTAATCCATTTAATTCCATCTAAATTAATTTCATAACTTAACAATACTTGTCCAAATTGTATGATCCAATATACTATTTGATCAAAAAAATATGAGGAACATTAATCTGTAATAAAATATTAGATCCACTAGTTAGATTTTATAATTTAGCTTAATCTTTCTCTAATCTTAATTAATGAATAACTAATTCATTTAATGGCCAAATTTTATGTTTAAAGTCTTTAATTGCTTATAATACAAAGAAGAACCCATGTACACCTTAAAAAAATATTTTAAGAACTCTAAATTTGCTAATCACCTTTTAAATACCCCAAATCTTGATTAGTATCTAATGACCTAGTTAAAGTTTTTATTTTGATAAATCTAGTGCTTAATGTCTTCTTAGGTTTACTAGAACCCATCTAAGAACTTAAAATCATATTTTAAGCCCAAATCTCCTTAATCTCTTTTCTTAGCCTTGAAAAGTGATTAGTGCTAATTAAATCATCCTTAGATCTAAACTTGAATTTTATAGTCTTATTCTTCTTATTAAACAATATTAAGCTATTAAAACTAATTAGAATCAATTTGGATGCTTAAATCTTAAAATCTCAATTTTAGCCTTAAGAAGGGTATTTTGGTCATTTTAACCAAAAGAATTATTTAAGAGCCCTTAAATCCTATAAACATCATTAAAATGTTTCTTAATAATAATGTAATGTTTTAAGATCATCCCTTGAGCTTTTGGACTTGGTTGTTTGATCCTGATTATTTTAAGCTTATATCCTCTTGATCTTACTTAACTATTTAAAGATCTTAAGGTGATCTTAAACCCTCCATTTAATATTGCTTATTGAAGCTGAATCTTATAAATTTAGTATTAGTTAACTCACCTAAGCTAATCATAATAATGCTTCCTCAGTAAATATCTTAATGAAAACCCTAAGTTTAACTCTTAGTTGAGTCATAAGTTATTAAACTTAAGTTCGAGATCTTAGATCCTTAGTAATTATTCATAGAAATTCATTTGAATTGTTATCATTTCATTAGTCAATTCTTTATTGATTGAATCCTTTGAAATCCTTTTTGTGAGTTTATGCTGATTCAATATATAGAATAATAAGATCATTCTATATATTGAATCTAGATCTTAGATTCATAAAGTTCTTATCTGATTATTTTATCTTATAATAATATATTTAGCCATTCTATAAAATCATAGTTTATTTAATCTTTCAGCTTCTAAGAACATTTACTTTTAGAAGTAAGTGTGGGTGTGGACTCTTATATCCCTAGAAGATTAGTATCTTGGATTCAGGTTTGAACCCCAATTTGGAGTTTAAGACCCAAATCCTTAATTTTGATTAGCATAATCAAGATTGAGCTTAAGTTATTAAGAATACAATAATTAAGTTGTTGATTAATTACTTAGCTTTTGTAGTCGTCACTTTTGATTATGAATTAGAACTTATTAAGTTATAATGTTAACTTTAAGGTCGTAAATCTGGGATTGTACTAGATAGATTGATATTGGAGATCCTAAGCTTGTATTATCTCAGATTAGATAGAATAAATTAAATTAGACAACAATAGATATCACATATGTTTAGTTGAGTCTCTTGCTTATATTGATGATTGTAGCTTTGCTTGCCTTGTATTTTGAGCTTTATACCTTGGACATAATAGTTGAGCAAGGGATACTTGATAAGTATCCTATGTCGCTTTGGGCAGCAAAACAAAAAATTCTGGAAGAAAACTCACCACGACGCTCCCAAGCGCACTATAACACGCTCAAGCGGGTATAAACCTGAGAGCTCGGTGATACCGTGCACCATAGCGGGTCCAAACCCCAAGAGTCAGCGCTACCGTGCACCGCAGTGGGTTCAAATCCGAGGAGCCTCGGCATTATTATCGCGCACTGTAGTGGGTACAAACCTGAGAGCTGTACGCTACCGCGCGCTGCACTGAGCAGTCACTTAACATCCCATTTTTAAGCATCGCAGCGTTCTTGGGCGCACTTGCAAACGCGCCACCGCGCCCACGGAATTCTAACCATGAATGAGCTAATTAATTCAGTATAACGAATGCCACGAATTCAATCTTTTTGTCTTACCACAGATGCCCTTAACTCCAAAATCTAATTCATATTTTCAATTCTCAAGAGGAGTAACAAAATAAATAAATAATAACCCATTAAGAGAGGGAGTTGGAGGGTTGGATATAATTAATTCCTAAGGAGCTAAAAACATACACTATAAACGTAAGAGAGAAATACTTAGAGGAGGGTTCCTCTCTTTGACATTCCAAGACCTAAAATATGAGCCTGCTATGAGAAAGAAAGGGAGATCCTCACCAAGAAAGGAAAGGAGTGCCATTCAAGGAGAGGAAAAGGAAGAACAATTCAAGGAGCTGGAAAAGAACGAAGTTGGGGAGGCAAGGAAAGATTCAAAGAATGCCAACAAGGGGCTATTCTTAGTATTCTTCTCAAAGCTCTTTTTCATTTTTTTCAGTAGAATAATGCAAAGGTTCATTTTCTTGTATGTTATGTCTCGTATTTTCTTTGTAATTAAAGGCCTAAACCCTCCTTGGGGAGGGTTGAGCCGACATCATGTAATAAGTAAAATGCACTATGGTGTTGGTATGAATCTTCTTCGATGAATAAAAATCTGTTTCATTTTGATTTAGATGTGTTACTTGTGTTTGCATGCCTATGGAATGAATGCTTATCTAATTTATTAATGGTTTATTAGTAAATAATACATAACCAACTCTATATTTTAAGCTTAAGGGAATGCACATAAAGGTTATTGCCGTGAATACATGCTCACTACGCAAGGATTCTCGGTGTCAAACACCTTGAGATTGAAATAAAAGGTTGATTTAGTATCTTTAAATCTCTTTTTAGCTCCATTGCTCACCAATTTGCGTAAAGTTAGGAATATGTGCATTAGTGCTCAAGGCTCGGTGACAAGCTCTTTGAGCCTAATAGCACTATTATTTTGAGCTCAATTGAGAGGTCGATGCATGTAAGCCAAGAGCCACCAATCAAGCTCCATGGCTCAGCAGACGTTAAACGGAGGAAGAGGAATTATTGAGTGCTCATGGATAATCGTGACATAGTCCATATAGCCCGATAATTCACTTCCTTATCTAAACTGCGCATGTAGCATGTGACGCTAATTGTGTGGAAAATAAGCTTATGTAATTGTTGAATTAAAATGATTATTTTGATAACCTATGCATAAGAAATCTTAATTAACTCAATTTGATCATATGTGAGTCTATATGCCAAGATCGAACCCTTGTGTGTTCATCTTATGCACTATACATAAATAGTTGGAATTAGAGGACAAATCTAAGGTATACTATCTTTACTTGATTAGATTAACATTAAAATATGTTTCATTAAAAGTTGAATGAATATGAATACCGACACAAGCCCATAACAAATTGCATGATGACAACCCAACTCTCCCTTTTTGTCAAATAGTATCTTCAATTTAAGATTTTGAATTGCTAATTAGGAATCACAAACTAGAAATATCTTAGTCTAAATATTATTAAAAGTAGATACTTAATAACAAAATACACCATTCCCTAAGGACGATAAATCTCAAAACTTACCTTCCAAATATTACTTCAGACTGCGTACACTTGTGTGCGAGCGCAGATGTGTATTTACAGTCTATCAAGTTATTGGTGCCATTATCAGGGAATAATTCTTGTTTCATATAAGGATAATCTTAAAGTAATAGTGATTTAAGATATCTTAATTTTTGCATATAATTTTTATCTCTTAGTAATTATATTTATTGTTAATTGTTAGTTTAGATTGTTAATTTAGTTATTTTAATTTCAATTGCTGAACTGCTAAAACTGCATTGCAATACTTGTTCTATCTAGCAAAATTTTTTAAACTACATGAATAGGAGAAAAATATAGACATTCTTTTTTATTTTGAAATTAAACAAACTTACTTAAGAGCTAGAAGAGAACAAACCTGTTAAATAGAAATCAACCTATCATGGATAACTTAGAAGCAAACCCAGTAGGAGAATAAGGAGGTATGGCTTTAAGAGATTATGCACTGCCCACAGTGAGAGGTATACCCCATGTTATTGTTAGACCAAATATAGAGGCCAACAACTTTGAGATAAAGCCCTCTACCTTGAGTATGGTACATAATAATCAATTTGAGGGATTAGCCACAGAAGATCTAAATTTACACATTTCTAATTTATTGGAAATATGTGATGTTTTCAGATATAATGGTGTCACTAAAGACGCCATCAAACTTAGGTTATTACCATTTTCTTTAAGAGATAGAGCCAAAAGTTAGCTCACTTCGTTACCGGGCAATTCAATTCGTACATGGGATGAGTTGGCTAGGAAATTCCTAGCTAAATACTCCCCACCTGCCAAAATAGCCCAACTACAAATTGAGATAACTAATTTCAACCAATTTGAGGGGAGACATTATATGATAGCTAGGAAAGGCTTAAGGAGTGCCTGAGGCACTGCCCACATCATGGGTTTTCTTCAATTAATGTAGGTTCAAACCTTTTACAACAGTTTGAACGCACCAACGAGGACATTCATTGATGCAGCTGTCAAAGGGTCACTTAGTAGTAAGACCCAATTGGAGGCTTACGAACTTTTAGAAGAGATAGCTAACAATGCATACCAATGGCCTATTGAGAGGCTTATTCCAAATAAAAGGGAAGCAAACCAAATTAATGAAACCAATTAAATCTTAGCCCTACAAAATGAAATTAATACCATGAATAATAAGATTAAAAACATGAATGTTAATAATGTTCAAGAAATTTACTGTGAGTTGTGTGGGGAAAAAAACTCAAGAAATTTGTAACCTAAATAATCCCTTTGCACCATCCAACAATGAACAAGCAAATTTCTTAAGGAACAACAATTCAAGCCAAAACAGTATGATGAACAACCCCTATTGCAACATATATAATTTGGATGGATAAATCATCCAAAATTTTCATGAAGTAGTAATAACAATAACATAAATTTTAATGGGGGGAATTCATCTAATAAACAAGGGTATAATAATGGGCATAACCCTCAAACTCAACCATCAAACCTTGAAGGAGCCTTTAATGCCTTTAAGGCAAAAATGATTCAATTCATGCAGAGGATTGAATTGACAATCACCCGACATGATGCCTCCATGCAAGGAATAGAGGCATCCCTTAGAAACATAGAAGTTCAACTAGGACAAATCTCTCAACAGCTATCCACTCGTCAGTAGGGAGCCTTGCCTAGTTCTACTGAAGTGAACCCTAGGGAAATGGTGAGTGTCATTCACTCTGATGAGATTGAGAGTGACCACCTTAATAACAAGTTTGATATAAATGAAGCTAAATTGGGGGGTCGAGAGAGATCTTGAAAAATCTAAAAATGGAATGTTAGTCGCAGTAAAATGTGAGGACCCGGGGTAGACTCAACATTCCGTGCATGATAAAGAGCGAAGATTTTCTAGATTTCTTGTGTGATCGTGGAGCTTCAGTCAATGTCATGCCCTACCATATTTATGAGCATCATAGATTTGGAGGGATGAAAACCACTTCAATGATTCTTGAGTTTGCCAATTTAGATTCATTGACCCATTAGGTGTAGTGAAAAATGTGCCCATGGGGTTAGAAAGTTTTGTTGTCCCAACTTATTTCATAATCTGTGAATGCGATAGATGGAATGAGAATTCCACTATTATCTTTGGATAACTCTTCTTAGCCAGCACTAAGGCTATAATTGATGTGGTTAGGGGTGTGATGAGCAATAAGGTCCACAAAAGAGCTGAACTAATTGACCTAAACCCACTCTATTTAAGCAGAAGGCTATGGAGTTAGAGTAGAAATGGAGGACTAGGAAAGAGGATGTGTGTGATGTAGTTGATCTGGAAAATCTTGCCTTAAGTGACAAGAAGTTTGAAGGTAACCTTAGCACCTCATCTGGAGGGGAAGCTAAGGAGAATAATATTAGAAAGAAAAAAATGAGAAGGGGCAAGAGGAAAAAGAAGGGAGCATAAATGGGATTGGAGAGTAAATTAACTGAAGAAGTCATGAGTTTGAGCACAACTTTTGTTATTGCTCACTCATGCAATTCAAAAATCTAGAAAAGAAAACTTCCACTTAATTCAATCCCTTAAATATTTGAACTTGTCGGGTTGACAACACTAAACCAAGCGTTCTTTAGGAGGCAACCCAAAATATTTTTTGCTTACTTATACTTAGGAGTATTTAGTTTAGAATCAAAGAAAATAAAAACAAAATAAACAATCTGATCACAAACCAACAATTCTGAAAGAACATTTGATTTATGTGGGAAAAAATTTCTTTGACAGCCGCTACAGGGCGCCGCAGCGGATTTAGTCGCCAAGATGCGCTGCAGCGGATTTCGTTGCTATAGTGCGCTATAGTGGACTTAAGCATAAGCAAATATTTTACATGCCCTGAGGCGTGCAATGCACCGCAGCACGTGGCGCACAGCTGGACCATCTATTAACTGCTTGAGATTCCCCAAGTAGTTAAAGTCGCTACAGCGCCTAGGGACTCAAAAATTGAAATAAAGTGTTGAAAAACTATTTTTTCTCACCTCATAAAAAGCTGAATTCAATTCACATTAAATGCATGACATTAAAACAATCTTTGACTGTCCTTTAATTATGATTTGAATGTTTTTAAGACCAAAAATCTTCCAGAATTCCTTCTATAAAAAGTTAGAGTATGGAAGGAAAAATGTTCGCTGCTTATTCTTGACTTGATTCTGCCACATCACTCTCAAGACTCTTCATAACCCTCTCCCCTCCAATGGCTTCCCAAAAGAAAAGTGTCACAAGCAAAGAAGCAACCACCTCAACATCTGGAGGCGCTTTCAACAAAAAATGCTTTTCTTCGGTGGAAGCCGAACAAAGTTTTTGTCAAATAACATCACGTCGCAAGCTCATCCTAGAAAGGGGATTCAAACTCCCCTATCCAGTCTTCTACCAGAATGTCTAGAACCAGGGGTTGCACATGCTAATTTGCTTACAGACCGACTCATTTCCTTTCTTAGTACAGGAAGTTTACGCCAACGTAACCAATGCGAATGGGCGTAAAATTTTTGTACAAGGGAAGGCCATGAAGTTCAAGCTCGTGGAGACCAAACAATTTTATGAGCTTAAGGTGGTAGAAAAGTGTTCCTACCTGGCTCTATTAAATTTTGAAATAAATCATGTAGACATTGTGAGCGCCCTCACTCACAATGATGAGGGATGGAGAGGGAATTTAGTGAACATTCTATGAGCCCTTAAACAAGGGGTCAAGGTATCATCCCCAGCTTCATAATTCCATATGGGCATTTGAGTGACATTGCAATGCATGCACGCTCTTATCTCCAGCTTCATAATTCCATATGGGCATTTGAGTGAGGGTGACAAGATCACAGACACTGATCATATGCACTATTGAATAACCTAGAGATATCGATATCTCTAGAATAATACTTGAGCAGCTCTGGAACACCCTGACTGGGTCATGCGCCGCACTTGCCTTCGGATCACTAATTGCTAGGATATGCCTTGCACATGGGTCAAGGTATCATCCGGCGACGTGTCTATCCCCCCCGACCCCCCCCCCCCCCCCCATCCTGAGTTCCTATTACTTGCCACAATTTAAATACCCGTTTTCAAGAGGGTTATAAGAGCAAGAAGAGAAAGAGGGAGGAAAGAGAAGATTCATCTACCTCTGGAATAATTTCATTACTTAAAAACTTACAAAAAGGTATGAATAAAATGAGGGATTACCAAATGAAAAATGGGGAAGAGTATAGCAGCGGACATGTGGTACTGCAAGGCCGAACTATCCAAATATCACTAATTTCAAAATGATTTCCACTCAGCTCTCGGAATGATGTTTTTAAATTGGAGCTTACATAGTGGACTAGGCGACACTGTGCTGCCACAACCTCCTGCCTATGAACCCCCTCCATATACAATATGGCCAGATGAAAATGATGAAGAGGAAGAAGAAGAAGAAGAAGAAGAAGAAGAAGAAGAAGAAGAAGAGGAAGAATATGTTGTTATTTTCTTTTCATTTGTCTTATTTTTTTAATTTAGATTGTACTTTATTTTTTTCTATTATCTTTATTTTCCTTTGTACTCTTTGATTTTATTTAAATGAATTTTGGAAATTATCTATCCGCATAACCTGCTATAAAAACTGGATTGTAAATATAAACTTTTTTGGAAATTAAAAATGCTATGGATTCAATGAGAAATCAAGTGTGAAACATTTTGTCATAATAATTTGCTTAAACAACATGTGATTGAACTCAAATGATAGCCCTAATGCCTTCCAAACTATGTGTTCTTTCTAAGATTACATCAAATCTCCAAAAAATTTAAGTAGAATGATGCTAAGAGTCTAAGTGTGGGGGAGGGGAATCTAAGGAACTTAGTCAACGAATAGCAAGAAATGGGTAAACTTAAGATTGTGCTAGGCTTCTATAAGACTTCATGATCATAATAAACTAATATAGGGATGAAGAAAAATATATCTCCCTTGATCTGAATAAGAAAATAAATAAAAACTTAGGATGAAGAAAAATATCTCTCCCAAAGTTTAAAAAACTAAGAAAAATAGGATGATCAAAAGTATCTCTCCTGAATTTTAAATATTCATTATGATTTATAAGGAGCACATATAGCACACAAATCTAATTCACTCATTCAGGCTTATCGTCTCATAGAAATTCTAGAAAACTTTCCCCCTAATTAAGAAACAACATCACAAATTAAATATTGGAGACTAGAAAAATTAAGGAGCTACACTTGAGTTTGAAATTTATTAGAAGTTGAATTTCTATAAATCATACTCATTAAGCAAATAATGAGTTGATAAAACACTTCACATAATAATCATAATTGAATTCCACAAAACACTTCACATTTAAAATTTTAGAAAATTTATTTTGAACTTACTCAAGGAGGAGTAAGAAACTAAGTGTGGGGGTGTAATAATTCTAAAGTTTATAATAAAATAAAAAAAAGAAATGCAAATAATTTCATGTTAGAGTGGTCTATTTTGATGGGTTTTCCAATACTTTAAGGAAAAATGACAAGTTGAGCGAAATCTGGACAAAACAAAAAATTCTGGAAGAAAATCGCCACGAAGCGCCCAAGCGCGCTATAGCACGCTCAAATGGGTACAAACCCGAGAGTTTGATGCTACCACGCGCCGCAGTGGATCCAAACCTGAGAGCTCGGTGCTACCGCGCACTGCAGTGGGTCCAAATCCAAGATCACGGAGCTACCGCGCACTTGCAGCGGAACTCACGAGACCCAAACTCAGAAAATATTTATAGAAGACCACTATCGCGCGCCACAGCAGGTCCAAACCCGAGAACTCGACGCTACCGTGTGACGCAGCGGTCCAAACTTGAGAGCTCCGCGCTATTACATACTGCAGCGGGTTCAAACCTGAGAGCTCGGCGCTACCACGCGATTGTAGCAGAACTCACCAGACCTAGACTCAGCAAATATTTAAGGAAGGCCGCTACCGCGCGCACCAGTGGGTCCAAACTCGAGATCTCGGCGCTACAGCGCATCGCAGTGGGTCCAAACTCGAGAGCTCGGCACTACTACGCATTACAGCAGGCAATTACTTAACATTCATTTTTAAGCAAAACCGCCACAGTACCCGCCGGAATTCCAGCTAGGAATGAGCAATTAATTTAGCTTAGGGAAGGCCACAAATTCAAATTTTTTGCCTTCCCAACTGCCTTAACTCCAAATCTAATTAATATTTTAATTCTCAAAAAAAATAATAGAATAAACAAAGAACAAACCATTAAAGAGAGGGAGTTGGAGGGTTGGATAGAATTAATTCCAAAGAGGCTGAAAGTTGCACTATAAAAGCAAGAGAGAAAGATTTAAAATCTAAGCCTGTTATGAGAAAGAAAGGGAGACCCTCACCAAGGAAAGAAATGAGTACCATTCAAGGAGAAAAAAAAAACAATTCAAGGAGCTGGAAAGAACGAAGTTGGGGGGGAGCAAGAAAAGATCCAGAGAACGCTAATAATGGGATATTCGTAGTATTCTTCTCAAAACGTTTTCTTCATTTTCTTTCAGTAGAACCATGCAAAGGTTCATATTCTTGTATTTCCTTTATAATGGAAGGTTAAACCCTCATTGGGGAGGGTTGGGCCGATATCATGTAATAAGTAAAAAAGACTATGGTGTTTGTATAAATCTTCTTCGATGAATAAAAATCTATTTCATTTTGATTTAGATGTGTTACTTGTGTTTGCATGCCTGTGGAATGAATGCTTATCTATTTTATTAATGGTTCATCATGTAAATAATACCTAACTAACTCTACATTTCAAGCTTAAGGGAATGCACATAAAAGGTTCTTGCTGTGAATACATGTTCACTGCGCGAGGATTCTCGGTGTAAGCACCTTGAGATTGAAATGAAAGGTTGATTCGGTATCTTTAAATCTCATTGCGCTCCATATCTCACCAATTGGCGTAGAGTTAGGAATATGTGAGTTAGTGCTAAGGCCCAGTGACAATCTCTCGAGCCTAACATCACTATTCTTTGAGCTCAGTCGAGAGGACGATACATGTGAGCCAAGAGCCACCAATCAAGCTCCATGGCTCAGCAAACGTTAAAAGAGAAGAGGAATTATTGAGCACTCATGGATGATCGTGACATAGTCCATGTAGCCTAATAATTCACTTCCTTATCTAAACTGCGCATGTAGCATGTGACGCTAATTTTGTGGAAATCAAGCTTATGTAATGGCTAAAGTAAAATGATTATTTTGATAACCTAGACACAGGTTATCTCAATTAACTCATTTCAATCACGTGAGAGTATATATGTCAAGATCGAACTCTTATGTGTTCATCTTGTGTATTAGACATGAAATAGTTATAATTAGAGGACCAATCTAAGAAATACTAACTTCGCTTGATTATATTAGCATGAAAACAAGTTTTATTAAAATTTGAATGAATATGAATACCGACACCAGTCCCATAATAAATTGTATGATGAAAACCCAACTCTCTCTTTTTATTAAATAGTATCTGTAATTTAAGATCTTCAAATTAGTAATTAGGAATCACAAAACTAGAAATATCTTAGTGTAAACATTATTAAAAGTAGATAAACCTTAGTAACAAAATATACCGTTCCCTAAGGACCATAAATCTCATAACTCACCTTCTAAATTTTACTTCAGACCACGTATACTTGTGTGCGAGCGCAGACGTGTATTTATAGTCTGTCAAATATCATGTTCTTTGCTGCTTGTTGCTCCTTTTAAAATGCTTGCATATTTAGTAAAAATGTGATATTTTAAATATGCAGTTCATTTAATCAGCCTAAAATTTTCCTAAAATGTACTTAGATAACTGTAAGTTTTTCTTTTCATGGCTGGGGCCAAGCATTGTGATGCCGATAATGTCAGATTCAGAGATATTTGTGGAGGTTGCTTTAGAAGAGGAGCATAGTTAAGAGGAGGACCTTCCTGTTGCTATTGAGGCTTAGTTAAACTTTTTTTCTGCTTATGAGGATGAGTGGCCTCTCTTTTTTTTTCATTTAAATTCAGTTTGTAATAATTAAATATTCTGGATGTATTTACTTTTTTGCACTTTCATATCAAGTTGAGTTACTCTTTCTATTTTTATGCTATGCATGTGGATATTATATTTACTTTACTTCCGTACTTTGATATGTTAATGTATGACTTACAATTTTTAAAAGACAAGTCTTTCAGCTAAGACGGGTTTAGTTGATTCTTAACTTGTTTTCCTCAGTTGGCGACTGTCTTTACCGTAATCATGTTAATATTAGTATTAGCATGACCATGGCAGGACTGGGGTGCCACAGGATATTATATTAGTCATTTATAATTATTTGAGTAGCAGAGCAATAAGCATCAAAGAAAGGATATGAAAGTATGCAAAAATGGTAAAGCAAAGTAAGAAAGTAAAATACTTTCAAGTAATTTGCTTTAGCATGCATCATGCAAGTAGGGGAAGTATACATCCTATAAAGGCTAAAATCTACTAAAATGCATATAAGAACATGAATGAATGCATGAATATTCCATTAAAATTATGCTAAGTAACATTAAAAGAGGGCAATATAAGCATAAATATAAGTGAAAAGTAACATGCATTGTTAGTAAGTAAAGTAAAGACTGTAAAATAAGAAACAATAATATGAAGTACTTTATAATAAAGTAAAGTGAAGTTCAGTCACTTGGACTGAGTAAGCATAATCAAAGACTATGACGAGTCATTCATAATCAAGAAGATTGTGAGAAATATAAGAATAATCATAAAGTATTGTAAAATGTTAAGTTATTTATCTTATGTAAGGTTTTCTTCTACAAGTAAAGTTACTGAACAAATGAGAAGTTAAGCATGTCTACCTAACCAAGTAAAGCAGGGTTTCTCATAATACACACACTTCCCCTCTAGGATATGTGTGGTCTCCTTATTACTTCATGGCATGCCCTGTCATATAGTCTGCCATATAAAACCCCTATGTTTATCATTTTAAAGTTTTATTCATGCATAATATTTTTATGTATGTTCAAAGTTTTAATCTTATAGTATAGCAGTTTATAAGGAATTTAAGTCAATTATAAACCATGTGCTATTCATTATTGTCTAATTTAATTATCTATCTTAATGATTGGATCTAATCAAGCTCCCAACTGACTTAGACATTAGCAATCTCTAAGTCAATTGAAAGATAATACTATAAGTAGTTGATATTTGGAAAATAGTATTTTGATTATGAATTACTTATGTGACAAAATAATTTATAAATATATAAATAAGAGATGATTTCACTCATATCCTATTATTAAGGCTACTAATCTTCTCTAGCTACTAGACTTAGACTAAGGCTAAGGTTCTATAACTAAGAGATAGATTATATGCTTACTAACTTTGGACTTAACTAAGGCAACTAAGGGTTTGAATTGATGTTAGCTTATAGATTTATTAAGTTGACTAACTACTTGATAGTGACATCATAAGTGTAGAATTTAAGGGAAGGTTTACTATCTAGTAGTTTCTAGGTTTAATTAAGTGCACTATCAATCCTATGATTTACTAAGAAACTAAGCCATCATAAGGAGCTAATTATTGCTACACTTTATACTAGGAGGACTAGAGTGGAATCCTATACTTTAAGGAAGTAAGGATACAAACTTAGCTCAATACATCACTTAAAGGTTCTAATGGTATTTCATGCTAGCATGGGAAGTTATCTAACTAATCTCATTCTATGGTTTAGGATCTGTACACAATTTAAGTGATTAATCAAGTCCTAAGGTTTCACCCTATACTACCATTTCTATGTTAAAGGCTTAATTGTAAGTTTACTAAATAATTCTCAAGTGATTAATCAAGGCCAAACTTTATATTCTAAGGTGTCATATAGGTCCAAACTAAGCATATATTTATTGTCCCAGGGTTAAGGAATCTAAAACACGCAAGTTACAAATTATGAAAAAGGCATTTATTAATAATTTGAGGTGCCAAAAATGTAAATTCTCCAAATGATGTTTAATTGAAATAAAAATAACAAATTGGGAATCCTTATAGCATAAATAGTAAAATGACACTAAGTGGGTCCAATTTGGACATCATTAGGCTTAATTAGGGTTTTTGGACTCCTAATTACACTTAAGAAGTGATTAGAAAAATTAGTAGTCCAATCCTAACTTAAGTTGCATATTATTGTTCCTCTCATTTTTTTGATTAAAATGATATATAATTTTATTATATTTGGATTTGTATTAACAAAGTTATTAAATAAATAAAAATGAAAATATAATTAATAATTAATTAATATCTTATAGTTCTGCGCACGCACATAGGTCTGATCAGTGCACATGCAACCTTGCAGTTGGCCAGTGTGTGCGGCCAGCAACTATTGCTCTCACGTGGGTGCGAACCTGGAGCAAGATTTGCAAGTCATGCCCGACCTAGCCCAGGCTCGAAGTCACGAACTTTCCCCCATCTAGGAAAATAGAGCCGAGGCTAGGGCATCGTTGCACAAGTGAACCCGAGCTCCCCACGACCCGACTAACATGTCGGCGTAAAGCTCTTGTTATGGCCAAAATGCTAGGCCTTTAATCTTCAACCGCGGTGACTCTAGCCGTCGCAATTTGATGCCCTAACCCCTGACCCGTTGAGCTAGGGTTAGCTACAGTAGGGTCCTATAGCTACCATACGATCAAGCTCCAATCGAGCTCAAATGAGCTAGATTTGAGCTAAACGACACTTCATAATTGATAATAAATGATCAATCAAAATTTTAAACGAAGAAACGATTAACCAAGAATAAGGGAATTCGGCGCACCTTTTTCGTCTCAGGTCGAAAGAGGGTTAGGAACTCTGCTCGAATCGCCACAGCATGAGCTCACCAAGTCCGTAGCCGCAGACATCGAATGAGAGGAAGGAAGAAATACGATGCTTGAGCAGTTAGAAAAGCGTAAAGGCCACAAAAATAGGCTGTTGAGAACGGTGCTTGGGCCTCTACCATGCACGACTGCGCGCAACAAAGACATACAGTGCCTATGCGCGATCGCTATTCGATCGATTGCTCGATCTTTTAAAAGGATCAGATGTGATCTCGCAGTTCGAATAACCGCAGGGCAAGATATGGTCGTTGGATCGGGAAGTCGATCCAATGACTAAATCCAATCCTTCCCGTGCCTGTCTTCCGATCCTTGATAAACGTATGATCGAATGGATGGAAGTGGATCAGTCTTAGGGTCTTAGAAATTAGGATAATTTAGTTATAAATATTTTATTATTAATACAATTATAATTAATTAAAATAGGATAACTAAATGAGCTCCAAAAAATCTTAAGAATTTACTATTAGCTAAATTGAGGGTGAGAAACTAAAAAATGAACTCGAATTTTTTATCGTGATCAATTTAATTATCTTAATTTTCTAATCCTTTAAAATATATTAGAATATTCGAGAAAATTTAACAACTTCCAAAAATTCACAGAATTTCACCTCTAGTTAATTTTGGGGTGAGGAGTTCAATGGTGAACTCCGATTTTGATTTGGAGGTCAAATTAATTTAGGTAATTTTCATATTATTTAAATTAATTCAAAATATTTGTCAAAAATGAACTGTCTCCAAATTGCATCAAATTCAAGTGTTGGCTCCTAATGATATTAGAAGTGCAATGGAAATGATTTTAAACTATTTTGGTTACCAAATAATGAGTAACAATACTATAATTATTTTAGTATATATAGTATACATACAGACATATTAGACTGTGTGGGTGCAAGTGAGTGTATCTTATTTATACACACCCACTAATGTATATATATATATATATATATTGTGTGTGAGTATATACATACACCCACCCACACATAGACTCACAAAGTACAGACACACACACGATATATGTATATAGTCTTTGTATATGTATATGAATGTATGTATATAGATATTTGTGTATGTGTGTGTGGGCATATACACAATACAGAGTATATGCGTGTATGTAAATATATATATATATATATATATATGTGTGTGTGTGTGTGCGTGCATGTATGTGTATCCTATTTATATATATACATACACCCATTTATTTGTTTTGTATATACTGTATGTATACACATACTTATATATTGATATTAAAATGGTGTGTATATCAGAGGGTGTACTTTTACCCTATATATATACATACACCCATATACACTCATATACCTAGTATAATATATAGACTGCACACTCAAACATACACATTATATACCCACATACACATGTTGGGTGTATGTATAGAATGTGTGTGTGTGTGTGTATTGTGTGAGTGAGTATATGCATACACCTATATACACCTACACATTCTATATATATATATATATATATACACACACCGTCTAATATATAAGTACACACACATATGTATTTCTATATATATATATATATATTGATATATGTGTGTATACTGTAAGTTGGTATAATTATACACATACTACTTATAGAGTGTATATAAAGATATACATACACCCACATATACATAAAACACAATCTATATATATGTACATAAATACATATACTGTGGGTGTGTAGGGTGTATGTATATATTATACATACACTGATAAAAATATAGGCACACACACACACATATATATATATATATATGTATATATATATATATATATATATATATATATATATATATATATATATATATATATATACTCATATACACCCCACTAAATACATGTATATATGGGTGTATGTATAATATATATATATATATATATATATATATATATATATATATATATATATGTATAGACACAAAATAGGTATGCAATATAAATATATTATTTAAGTACTGTGTGATGTATGTATATATTGTGTGTGTGTATATATGTATACTCATAAAGATAATATATAGATACACACACATATAAATAAATAGACATTGTGTGTGTATATTATATACTGACTATATAGGTATGTACATACACACACCCACACACAAATATATATACCCACATAGCACTTATATAATATATTTATATCGTAACCTATTTTATGTCTCTATACATCCCATATACACCCACACATACACACACATATATTAGACGGTGTGGGTGTATCCATATATACTAGGTGTACTTATATATTAAACTTTGTGGGTGCATCCATATATACTGATATATTATACACACACATATTGTACTATATAAATCACGCACACAATACATACCTATATATACACCTACATAATCTTATGGGTGAGTGTGTGTATGTGCACTAGAAAAAAAAATCATACACATAAAAGTTGTTATAAATGTACAGGAATATAATTTTCATAATCATATACATATAAGAAAGCTATTTTATATATTTGAAAAGACATACATATATAAATAGTCATATAAAGAATATAAATGAGTCAAACACAAACAAACATATAATTATTAAAGAAAAAATGGTGGTGAAAATAATTATAAGTATTTAGAGAGGTGATGCAACTATCTAAGTAGGAGGAGAGATGATTTGAAATCTAAGTGCTAATAAAATAATATTATAAAATTATATCTTTATACTTAGACTACTAATTGTCCCCAAATAATTATGAAAAAAAAGGTACCATATATTACTCTTTATCTTTACTGCTTTTTATAGCAACTTAGCACAATTTTTGAGTCATTATCATATATTTTAATTGTTATGTTATTTTAACATATATTTTTTATCATAAAATCACATAAAAATTTAAAAGAAATATCTCGATATTTGCATGCATGATTTCCACAGTGATAGATTTATTTTAAGCTGTACATGTGACTGCTTAGGATAGGTGGCTGATCTGATGTCAAGAAAGATATGAAATTATATACATTCAATATATATAGAAAGAAGTTGATTATTAATACATTTAATAAACCCTTTGTACCTCAAGGTTTATATTTGTCGAGCATAATATATTTTTATATATGCTTTAGAAAGCAAATATTATATATTACTATATTTTTAAAAGTCATGTATAATTATATAACTCTATTTGTGAATCTAAGTAATCTATATATTGAATGATGCGAATGAATGAGTGCAAATGATCTTTTATATTATATGGCCCTCATATTATATGGCCCTCATATGAATGCATATTTTATTTTATTTTATTGTCCTGCGATTGGTAAGTCTAATGCTTGTCTAATTTACACTAATCCAGCATCTGGTCTTCATAAAATAAGACTTAAACTTATCTATAAAATATCTTAGCTAAGAACAAAAGAATATTAAATGCAATTAAAAATATCCCATTAGGACATTACTCATATTCAAAAATATGCCTAAATAAAACTATTATAAAATTCTAAATGCTATTATATCATTTTTCAATTAATTCAAATTATTAAAAATTATTAAAAATTATTTAACAAATTTTAATCAATGTTGGTGTTGTATCACTTTGAAATAAGAACTTCTCAAAATTTTGTTATTTTTTTTTGAAAAATGCTTAGGAGGCCCGCTTAAGTGTAACTCATCCTTAACCCACTGACGTGTCCGTATTCATGTGGCATACAGATGGCGTCGACGTGGTATACAGCGTATACATACGTTCGCTCAAATCACTGATTCGCTCCTAGGGCTCCAATCGTGATCTCCTCACTCAAATCGACGCGAACTCCTCCCTCGAACGTCTCAGTCGTTCGCTAGGGCTCCAATCGGTCGTTCTCCTCGCTCAAATTGACACAAACACAAACTCCTCCTCGAACGCCTTCTCCTCACTTAGCCGCTCGCAATACGCCCGACGCCTCGCTCAGTGGTTCGCTAGGGCTCCAATCGGTCATTCTCCTCGCTCAAATCGACATGAACTCCTCCCTAGAACGCTTTCTCCTCGCTCGACGCTTCCTCGACGCCCGACGCCTTCTCCTCGCTCGACCGTTCGCTCGACCCTTCCTCGACGCCCGACGCCCGTATTCCAGGTAATATCGCTCGGCCTTCCTTTTACAATGTCAATATTGCAAAAATCTGTAAATATGATTCTGGATCTTCCTGAAGTGATGAGAATATCATATATTTCCTTTTTCTCCTTTGAATTGCAGATTTTTTCAGTGCTTTTTTGGTCCCTCCTATTAACTTATTGTCCCCCTTAGGTAGAATTAGGATTTTTTCAGCCGGAATTTTCAACTACTTGTTCCAGCAAGAATCGGCCGCTGGAAATTCAAGCAGCCGATTCCACCTGCTTAAATCGGCCACTTGTCAGAATCGGCTGCTAGAAATGTCAAGCGGCTGATTGTGGTTGCTAGAATAGGCCGCTTGCCATTCCCGCGGCAATTTCCTGCCAAAAATTCTGGCTTAAAAGGCGTATTTTTTATAGAAGGGAACGGTGAGTTAAATGTTGGACAATCTTGAACAAAAGTTAAGGGACAAATAAAATATTTAAAAGTGTTGAAGGACTAAATTTTATATTTTTATAATTATCTCTAGATTTTAATCATGTGAGAGATAGAAAATTGCTTAGATGCATTTGTTTTGTTGTCCATGTCTGTTGCTATTATGAATGTTCAGCTTTCTCACATGTTTCTACCTTGTGTTTGGCAAAAGTATCTTGAATTTGATCTTGAGCATAACACCCATTGCTTTTGTTGATGCACAAATCTTGGCCACAAAAACGTTAAATATTTTTATATTTCTGTGTTTATAGATGAATAAAGAAATTTTTAATAAAGTTAATATGATTAACCATGTACTTCTGGCCCATGAATAGAAAACTTGGCTGCAATTATCCCCACGTAGGGTTGCTAATTTATCTATTTATCTAGTAATCCATTGAGAGGCAGCTTGCTTTAGAACAAATGATTGAGGATGATTTGGCCTCTGTCAATCTTGAATGTGTTTGTCACTAGTAGTTTACAGGTCTACTTCTGTTATATTTGATAACTCTGTTGCCATAACTTGGAGCTATGGACATTTTTTTATCAGCAGGGAACATGCTTCTTTTGAGTCCTGCAAGATAAGAAGTAACAGACATATTGTATAATATTTTATGCAATGGTGGCTTGGAATGTTTTTTTCGTTGTAAAATTTGTGTCTGGGGGCTTTGAAGGGGTGTACGCTGAGTAGATTGACTTGTATGAAATAGATAGTACTACTGTTCAATGCTTTTGGCAAACGGGGTTACCCCTATTTTTTGTGATCATCCCTTTAGGGGGTAGTTGAAGTTGTTTTATAATGTTGTTTGACTTAATTTGAAATAATATTAAATTGTTTACTGTCAACAGAGCTTGCGTATACAAAAGCCATTTTTACTTTCAAGAAAGGCCACAAAGCTTGCGTACACTTTTCTTATTCCAATCAACAAATGTAAGTTTGAAAATTGCTTGTTTTGTAGTTATTGTTCATTCAAACTCAATTTTTTAAATTGAATTTATATTGAAACTCAATTTTTTAAATTCATTCAAACTTAATTTTTTAAATTGAATTTCTATTTATTATTATGTGTCAATTTATATATTAAATCTTTTATATTGTTAAAAATAGTTCATATGGAAAGTGAACAGAATGTTACAGACATTAGGAGAAGTTCTAATACAGAGAGCAACAATGATCCTGATAAATTTTATTGTACTGAAGACGAGGAAGATGAGTCGACTGTCGGAATGATATTTGAGTCATATGAAAAATTATTCTGATTTTACAAGAAATATGCTAGCAGACAAGGCTTTGGAATAGTGGTGATTAAATCTTGGTTTACTGATGAAATTTGTAGGCGAGTCGACCTTGGATGCTACAAAAGTAGTATGGGTTCAACATCATGGCAAACGAGTCTTACTAAACCAACTGCTAAAACTGATTGTCCATGCAAAATTATGACTAAGTGGTGGCAAAGAAAATATTTGAAACTATCAAATGTAGTTATTAGACACAATCACCTGCTCAGTCCATCGAAGGCTTGATATTTCAAATGCAATAGAAGGTTACCATTGCACATCAAACGTCAACTAGAATTGAATGATGAAGCAGGAATTCGCTTACACAGCTCATACAGATCTTTTGTTATTGAATGAGGGGGGCACGACAACATTGCATTTGGACAGAAGGATTATCGCAATTATGTTAAAAAGTAAAGGAGAATCATTGTAAATGATGGCAATGTTGTAGTGCTTTCATAGTACTTTATTCATATGCAAAGAAAAGATCATAATTTTTTTTATTTGATAGACGTTGGAAAAAATGTCAAGTTAGAAATATTTGTTGGGCAGATTCACGATACAAATCTGCATACAAGTTCTTTAGTAATGTCATTACATTTGATATGACTTATTTGACAAATAAGTACGATATGCCATTTGCACCATTTGTAGGTGTGAACCATCATGGATAATCAATCTTATTTAGTTGTGGTTTGCTTAATAATGAGATGACTGAGAATTATTTGTGACTATTTGAAACTTGGCTTGCTTGATGAAAGGAAAATCACTTGAGGCAATTATTACTAACAAATGTGCTGCCATTAAGAGTGCAATTTCAATTATTTTTCCAAATGATAGGCACAGATTATGTTTGTGGCATATCATGAGAAAACTTTTAAAAAAATTAGATAGTTTACAAAATTATAAATATATCAAAAAGGATATCAAAATTGTAATTTATGAATCATTAACCATTGATCATTTTGAGCAATTATGGAGTAACATACTTATCACTTACAATCTTAAAAATCATAAATGGTTGAACTCCTTATTTGAATTTCATCATTTATGGATAACGATATACCTTAAGGATACATTTTGGGCTGGCATGTCTACAACACAACGAAGTGAGAGTATGAATTCTTTTTTTGATGGTTATATTAATTTAAGACATCATTGCACCAATTTATTAGTAAGTACGAACTAGCTCTAAAGGATATAATTGAGAAGGAGGAGAATGCTGATTTTGAATCATTTTACAAGAATAGAATATTGATGATAACTTTACTTATGGAAGTGATATCATCAACTGTATACACTTTAAATATCTTTAAAAAATTTTAAGAAAAAATGAAATGAACATTATGTTGTTATGTTATTTTAATCAATGATGATGGGACAATGGAAATTTTTGAGGTTTCTGAATGCAGTTATTATAACTTGGGCAAGCATGCGCACACATCAAGGGTGAGAAAATATCATGTTAATTTTCAGAGGTTCACAAATGAAGTACAATGTGTTTGCAGTAACTTCAATTTCAAGGGTATATTATGTCGACATACTTTAGCAGTTTTAAAACTGAATCAAGTTTATGATATATCCTTCATAATATTTATTGGATCAATGGCGAAAGGATTTCAAACGGCTTTATAGTAGTCATAATCATAATGAGTTTTCTGCAGTCATAACTGAGATGGACAGATTTGATGCATTTAACAGCCTAGCACATGAAGTTGCTGAAGTTGTTGTGGGTTCAAAAGAGAAATATGAGTATCAATGATCGAGCTACAATTTATAAGGATAATTTGTTGTCGAACATTGTGGCTGATGTGGTGCAAGAGAAGCTACAAGATCCTTGCACATCAAAACGAAAAGGCAAACCCCATGAAAAGAAAAAATAATCTCATAGCAAAAAAATAACAAAAAACTAAAGAAAAATGTACATATGTTTATTATATCTTTTCATTAATAATATAATATATGGTAATCCTTACTTTAACTTTTAGAATTACAGGTTTCTGAAGGTGCAAGCAAATCACAACCCAGTAGAGTATGTACGGTACTTGAACAGATGAACACTATCAGGTATACCAATCACAATAGGTTATTACATATGTTTATTATATCTTTTCATTAATAATTTAATATATGGTAATCCTTACTTTAACTTTTATAATTGCAAGTTTCTGAGGTGCAAGCAAACACAACTAAGTAGAGCATGTACGGTAGTTGAACAGATGAATACTCATCAGGTCTACAACCAATCACAATAGGTTATTATATATGTATATTATATCTTTTCATTAATAATCTAATATATGGTAATCATTACTTTAACTTTTATAATTGCAGGTTTCTGAAGGTGCAAGAAGTTCACAACCAAGTAGAGCATGTACGATAGTTGAACAGATGAACACTCATTATCAAGTCTACAACCAATCACAATATGTTATTACATATGTTTATTATATCTTTTCATTAATAATCCAATATATGATAATCCTTATTTTAACTTTCTCAAAATTTTATTATTTTTTTCCCTTACTCTATATTAAAAAACAAAGGGTTAAAGTAGTGAATGTTTTTTTATTTTTTGTTGATGAATTTAATTAAAAAGTTTAATTTTTTATAATGTAAATAACACTAAAAATAAACTACAAATTATAAAACATTAAAATTTGCAAATAAATACTAGACTTTAATTCCTCAAGTCAATTCTAAATATTATTAATGTATGAAATCTCATCTCTATTTAATGATTAAGACTTATTTGTTAAACTTAGCTAGTTTAAATCTCATTGACTAAATAAGTTATTATATGTTAATCTATTTAAATTATTAAGCTGTAAGAAAATAAATAGTAGTTAGAAGTATGAAATTATTTGATTCACATATTTGCATAAATATGAAAAACATACACCAAAAAATATATAAGACTAATAAAATATTTTATTTTTTTAATTTTTGCATATTTGTCTTACAAAAAATATATACAACCAATAATCTATTTACACATTAGATTGATATATCATTTATATATTTTGATGTATACTAGTATGCAACTGTAGTAATGCTCTTATAATATTTAGTTTTAATCAATTTTTAAATATGCATCAATTTTTTTTTCGATAATAGTAATAATTAATAAACTAAAATGATAAATATTTTCTTGAATTAGAAAACGTGATTGAAAAATATAACTAATACAAAAAAATAATATTTATAACAACTCTTAGCAATATAATTTAATTATTATATGTGATTAATTTATTATTAATATTACTTTTATTAATCAATTTTATATTTTTTCTAATTAATTAAATAATTTTTTGATTTAATGATATGCCAAATAATTTTTTGAGACATGAGCTTTGTTTCAAATCATTTCACATAATAAAATTTCTAACTTAGACTATTAATATATTAATCCGTGTTATAAACTTGATATATTTATATATTAATATATATTAAAATATATAAGATTAAAATATATAAAATGATGTATTAATTTAATATATAAATATATTATTGATTGAATATATTTTTTTTATGAGTTTATATACAAAATTAAAAAAGAGAAATTTTTTACTGATCTGAGTATTTTTTTTTATGTATATTTTAATATTTTTGTTTTCTAAGTTACTTATGAAGCAACGCAAGGTGGAAGCAGATCGGTCGAATCATCGTTCAAAGGAGACAGCCAGATCGATTAAAGAGACGAAGATCGGCCGATTTCTCGTTTAAAGGAGACGAAGATCGTTCGAAGATGAAAAAGGAGACGATTTTCAAGGCAACGAACGCATGACAAGTCCACCGATTTCTCATTCGAAGATGAAAAAGACGAAGTAGAAGGTTGAAGATAAGCTTTTGCCGTTGTTCTCCTCGCCTTCATCTTCGATTTGCTCCGCCTTCGTCTCCGGAGGTCGAAGGCCGATTTCTCGTTCGTTCGAAGCTCGGCTTCGTCTTCGCAAATCATTTGAATCGCACGAAGGTCGGTCAATTTCGTTATGGCAGCTGACAACGAAGGGGCTGCTCGTAGCTTCATCTTTTTTCCTTTTTAATCGCACACAAAAGAATGCTTTGAATAAGTCGATTTATCTTAGGAGAGGGTTCTCATGTGTGATAGTTGCTACTGGATGGCTTTGCTCATCTAGGATTTAAGCCAAATTGATTATGCTATAGGTACTATGTTTGGGAGATGAATTGTTGTTGTTTGGCTATTTTAGTAGTTGTTCGGTTAGGTATTTGAGGAAGACCTAAAAGTTTAGTACGGAGTGCAAGCTTGGGTGACTTTCAGTTTGATTCAGACAATCTATATTCTTAATATGGTAGAATAATATATATTGATATGTGAATACTCTTAATATCTCAAATCACAACAATAATACTAATTTTATATTTATTTCTTTATAAAATCTTATTACAAAAGGCAAAAAAATGAATTTATGGATAATCTAAACCTCTAAATTAAGCGAACTACTATACTCAATAGATAACTTCATTCGTACTAGAAAAATTTAGATTCCATAAAATATTTTTAAAGATAGCTAAGCCGAAGTAAAGTAATCATATTACTTTAAATTCAAATTTTTTATATCAAATATTCTCTTAATTATTTAAAAAAGTTGAGAATATAGCTCAATATATTAATAACTTTAACAATATTGCTAAACTTACAATTAATATATACCAAAATATATTGATGATGTGTCAATTCAATGTGTAAGTAGATTATTGGTTGAATACATTTTTTGTGGAGTTCATATTTAAAAATTATTTTTTTTATTTTTTTATTAATTTTAAATATTTTTTGATATATATTCTTATGTAAGTATAATATTTTTCATATCTTTAAAATGTACCTACAGAGGCCAAGCCTAAGCATAAAGAACTAACACAACAATATAAAAATTATTTATTAAAAAGCCAAAAAAATAAATAATAACTCAAACATAATGTTAGGTTAAGTGCTTTGAGTTTTAAAATTTCTTAAGACAAATTTCTATTTAGGCATCTTATTTTAATTTTTTAAGAAAAATATTGTGCTTACATAAAAATATACACTAAAAAATATTCAGGATCAATAATTTTTTCTTCTTCTTAATTTTTGCCTAGAGTAATGCTGCGCACACCCGCTGACCTGTCACCCAAAAAAGTTCATCCAATGAGGTGTGAGTAGCATTGTATTATATTTTTATTAAATATTTATTTTATTAGATATTTATCTTCCGCTCACTTGGCACCCAATGCTGCTCACACCTCATTGGACATGCTTTTTTGGGTGTCACATCAACGGGTGTGAGCAGCATTCTTTTATTCACTGTTGTAAATGTTTTCAAGTTTTAAATTATTATTTTAAGTTTCTCCTACTTGATAAAAACCAATATCTTTTGTTATTAGACTACTTAATGTGCTAGATATCTTATGTTCAAAAGCTTATTAGAAATAATCCTTGAAAATTATGCTACAAATCTACCCGCATGCGTTATATTTGATTTATCAAATTTTTACTTTTACCCAAAATTTTTGGGGGTACATATGTAATACTTGTTTTCCCATGTCCACATATCTGTACGTTTGCCTAGCTTTTTAAATTTTTTTTATTAATTTTGCTTAGTCATGGGTATAGAAAAGATTTTTGAATAAATGGATTCATTGGTAGTTTCTTAAATGACATATTATATAGTTCTTAGTTTCTTAATTGATCCATCTATAATTCGCTTTGGATTTTTTTTTCATGACTAGTTTATGTAAAGTTTGGATGCACATGTGGTTCTATATGATCTTTTTGTATGCACAATAGTTTGTTAGATCAAAGAATTGCTTTGAAAGATTTGCTTGCTTAGGACATTAAACAAATACTTAAAGTTCATTAAACAAATCAGCACTCTATTTGATTCATTTAATATTTGATATAGGTTTGTTATATGAGTGCTCTTAGTTTATTATATGAATGCTCTAGGTTCACTATACATTACAATAGCTATAGAACCGAGCATCAACTTATAATTATTGATACTAAGTCTAGTTGGCATTGTGATTCAATTTTCAAAATGAAAGTAAATATGAGTGTTACAAAGCCATAAATTTCGTGCTTTACTTAAACTTTAATTTTAAAATATAATAATTCAGAGTAAACTTTATATGTAAATCAGAATGATGCTAGATGATTGATTTTCTAATAATGACATGTATTTCTCTAGTACAACAACTCTCTTCTCATATGAATATAATTGAACTAGTTGTCTTGTTTTTGTTTGAGCTTAACTTGTGAATTTTAGGCATTTTTGTGTTAAATTTGAGTACTAAGCATAGTACAAATTATTGATATTTGTAGCATGTGAAGTGTTAAATGACATTTCTTAAAGTTGGAATAGTTTACTCAATTTATATCGTTGTAAAAAATTATTTGGAATAGTTTGCACAATTAAAATGAATTCATTCTATAATATTTCAATGTAGTTTGATGCGTGTCTTACTTAAAATTTGAAGTTATTTATGCTTATGTTCATACCTAGGTCAAAGAGTAATATACCCTCTCTACTTTTATTTTACATAGTGATAAAGTGGATAGACCAATAATTAATGATTTTCTATTATTGCAATGCCATGTGTTCAAAAGTTGTATCCATTATAACATTTTATTAAATGTTTGAATTTATGATTCATATTATCCACAATTTCTTATTTTAGTTCAATTTGCTATTGCTTTATAACAGAATTTATGAGTTTTAGATTAGTTATAATAATAAATGAATCGTGCTAGTCATATGCAATTTCCATGTTTCTTTGATTGTTGTATGCTACATATATGGTTGACATAAGAATGAATCAAATTGACTTTTTAGAAAACATGATTTAACCCCTTCCTTTTTCCATTTACAAGATTTATTGGAATTGTTCAAACCATATATTATCTCTTGTTTCAAATGGATTATTTGTATGCTTTCTGCCCATGATAATTGTGGATGCTATATTGCTAAATTTTACTTCACTTTTTATAGGATTTTCTATCCCACATATTTAGTACTATTAACTAAAAGAATTTTTATAGGACATGTAAATAAAATACTTTTTCATTGTTGACCTACCTTCATTCTCTTTGAGGTAATAGAGCGTCAATCTCTTTTTTCTATTTGTTACCATATTTGAATATATTATTTTGGTTGATATTGTGACTAGTATTTTTTACAAGTTATAATTTGCTAGGAACCATTGCAAGCTAGATAACTTGCTAGTTTTTTGGTTGATTGTATGTTAATGCATAAATTCTTATTCAACCTATAAAAAGTTCAATGTTGGCAATTTTTTAGTGTTCATGAGCTATATATATGATGTATATTTCTGTTATATCTTTGCAATATTTTCTTTTAACAGATGGATGATTGGCATTGTTTGAGGATTAGTTATCTTATTTTCTCAAAGTGAAACACACAATGTCTAATGATAGGGCATTGTTTGAGGATATGTTATTATCCATTAAGCTCTTAATGTAATGTAGCAGACAATATTTTCTTATACTGCTTTAATAATTGCTGGTTAATTTAATTTAGTTACTCCCTTTCATTGCTCTATCAATCTAATAAATCTTGGTATAACTAATTTGATTCATCCTAGAAAAAAACATGTTGATTGTCGTCAATATGGTATCACTAAAAGTCTTTAATCTTTATGAACTAGTATAAAAAGTTATTAGGATCATGTGTCTCATAAAGATTAGAGGCATTTTTATAATCTCAAAACATAATCATCATGGCACCTCCCATCAATTTAATGTTCTTGCTTGTGAGTGGATGCAGCATAATCATTCAAATTAATCTATAAAAAAGAAGCTTTCTCCCAGGTGCATCTATGCATAACTTGTTTATGATGATAGCGAAAAGCTTTAATTATGGGCTAATTTTGATTGTTTCATAGAGAATGAGAATGACTTGTGCTAAGTGCAATAATTGCAATGTGGTTCATCACATTAGGCCCAACATGAGCATGCAAAACTCCATAATATGCTAAAGTAGATGATACACAAATAATAAAAAAAGTGAAAACATTCTTAAATTCTAGTAATTACAAAGGAGGATCTCACTATAATACATCAAATTATCTCAATGCAACCAACTTTAAGAGCAAAAGGGTAAATTAGAAGCTCACTACAAGGTAATAAAAAGTAATAGCTCAAGATAAACAACAATCGTTTGCCTTCAAATAATTTACCCTTTTCATCTGCATTACTTGCACGTGCAACATTTCCACAATTTGGTGAGTAGAGCCATTGTCATAACTTTTCTTGTTTTTTTGGGGATGAAAGCTATAACTAGCTGATTGAGACCTAGACAAGTAGTCGAGTTGACATATCATTCAAGTAATTGAGCAATCTTATGTACGGAGAATTGCTGGGTCATCCATAAGACCTATACAAGTCGATTGGTTACCACTAGAAAATTTAAATTTGCTAGAAACAACAACATGAGGAGACAAGGAGGCAAAAGGCACCACATGGACCTGTGGCAGATCAACCACATGGAATGTTCCTTTAGAAAATTGGCAGACATTGTACAATATGATTGGATTGTAGGGTACGGTGTCCTTGTTGGTCGGCCAAGGCGGTAGGCACGTGGGAATAATTTGTTTTTGTCTATCTTTACTATGAGTGTATGGTTATAAATACCTACAAAACTAAGTGGTGATGCTTTTTCAAGTAAAGAACTATGCTAATTTACTTTTGAATTAACTTATTTTCATTTAGCATTAGTGAACTATATAATGATGTTGCCTAAATAAGGTGAAGATTAAATTTGAACCTAATTGACCTACCCTATATAATGTTATTATATACCTTCGTTAAATTTAATTGTATTATTTTAGTGAAGATTAAGTACTTAATCTCGATTAACATATCCAAGGAAATCAAATCAAAATATACTTATCCTAAATTTGTGTTTAAATAATATGAATATAATATAAGCTTTAAATTAACATATTACTTTAGTAGTTATAGAAATTTAACTGATACGTAGTTCTAGGTTAGCCAAATTAAGTTGGCATTGGTTAGTGAGCATAATCAATGAGTTACCATTTGAACCGTTTGAACCATTTAAACAAACAAAAATTAGCTCTAGGTATTTAGATTAAAGGTTACCTATATTATTGCTTAATATTGGCTAACTACTTTTAATATTCCAAGCACTTGGTCTACAAAGTGTTATTTGCTTTGGTTTTTCTAAATTGTTTATTGGTTTAATTGCTAGATGCATTAATACTTCTGGTTTGGTAGATATTTCTTTGAATTAAATCTATAAATAAGACTCATTGGGGTAAACCTATCTCTTTAACCATTTTAATTATCACTTAAGTCACATAGGTGGGAGAAATTGTACTTTTGATTGGCTTGTACATGCTGTTATTCGGAATGATGTACCATTTAAGATGATACTTATTTACCCAATCAACTTTAAGCTCTTTGTAAGCTAGATACTTCCCAACTTCCTTAATTTTTATTTTGAGTAGATTTCTTAATGGTCTTTTAAGACACTTCTGGGTGACCTGGTGTGCTGCATTGTTTAGCAATTTTCATCTGTTATGCTTGTTCTTTGGGATTTGATATGGGCCACTATTTGTGATTTATTGGAGTTAGTTTGATTCTATTTGTAAGCAATCAGTTTTTATTTTTCTGGTTCAGTTGAGCCTGACTAGTTCAAGTCTTTTTTTTATTTATAAATTTTACTTCAATACATTTTGAACCCTTCGCTAACAATTGGATGGTTATCAGCTTGCTTTGTTTGTTTTATCATATGTTATTCATGTTCCAAGCTACTTTTGGAAAAACATTCTAAACTTGTGTTTTTGCATATCTAATACATTTTGATGCTTGCAAAACTTTTATATGGCCTTTTTTATATGAAATTTCATCAGCTTGCAATGATTGTAGGAGCTCAGTGGGGTGATTGCTTTGGCATTATTAGAATTTGGATGATATTTTTGTCAATATTAAATTTGGGTGATTGATATGTAAAATATCAAAATTTTTGAGTTGGATTTCACTTTTATTAATGTTGCAGAAATGCATTCAATTCTTGTGATTTTACAGAGATACATAATTCTCTGTCACTCTATATTACATAGTAATTGCAATAATTGAATGGACTATAGAGTTACCTTCTCTCCCTTCTCTCTACTGGTTCGTCTTCTTTCCTCTTTAGGCTTTAGCTCGGAAACTGAAGTTGAAGACAAATACTTTCTGCTGCATTACTATATTTCTTTGGTATCATTATATGAAAGCTAACTTGTTTTGAAGATTTTACTTTTTTCAAGGAGTTACTATATGTGTATAAATTCTTCAACGATAGGCAGCATTACTAACGATGAATTTAATTTTCCTAATAATCTTTAATTTGTCAAATCACACTATTAGAGAAATAAAGAAATATATGCACGTTTAAGGCTAGATGAACATAAATAAGCCAATAGGTGGTTTTGCAAGTTATGATTCTATTGATGTAAAAAAGTTTAGATAAACATTGTAACATTATAAATCATGTGTGCATCCTATAACTGAAAAATTGGTAATTGATTATGCACTTTTTGATTAATCACTACTAACTTTCGAGGCACAATTAAAAAACTTCAAGCTAATTAATATTGTTTTTTTTGTGCACATGCATTCTTGTTATCCTAAAACATGTTTTTTGCAAATTTTAAATTCAAATTTACCGTGTTTCTGGTTTCTTTAGGTAT
The DNA here is from genome assembly GCA_016760335.1 of Gastrodia elata. Classification (NCBI taxonomy): domain Eukaryota; kingdom Viridiplantae; phylum Streptophyta; class Magnoliopsida; order Asparagales; family Orchidaceae; genus Gastrodia; species Gastrodia elata. The sequence continues at coordinate 235,973 of JACERR010000039.1, read as the reverse complement.
GTGATAAATACTAAACTTAATCTTTATTTGAAACTCTATTTTCTGTAGCTAAGGCATAGTCCTGGATCTTTAAATTTTCTTACTTTATTTATATTTTCCTGAATCTTGAACGTTCTGTTTACTCACCATCTTGTGGTTGTATTCAAGTATATATTCTTAGGACTTCATACTTATACGATGACATGCTGAATGGATAATTATTCTGAAACTCTTTTTAGATCAAATCATCAGTAAGCACCACACAATTTGTTATCATCAATTAAATACAAACTGAGTTACTGCAAGTCATCTAATCTCACGAGATAAACAAATTTGATTGTATTTTTTTCACTCTTTGTTCTTCAGGAAATGAGTAAGAAAAGGCAAAGATTTCTTACTGTTGCACCTTTAAATGCACATGGAATGAAGATTTTAAATTTAGGGAGGCAGGGCGTGGATGTATTGCATTTGAAGCTTTTGCTCAAAATGACGTGACTTTGGTGTTTAGAGAGCAAATTGGAAGCCATCATTATCATTACAAGATGGATAATTGCCCCAATTACACTGTTATATTTGGCAGTCACCGTAATCGTAGATTAAAGATTGAAGTGAATGGTCAGACTATGGTTGACATTGCTGGTGTTGGTCTATGTTCCTCTTCATCATTTCAGAGCTGCTGGATCACTATTTATGATGGGTGGATCAGTGTTGGCGAAGGGAGGTTTCCTTTCCAGAACATTTTGTTCAGTGGGTTGATTCAAAGCCTAACTTTAGTGTTCAGTATGTTGGACTAAGCAGCTGGGACAAGCATGTAGGATATAAAAATATCATTATATTTCCATTGACTCAATATCACTCTACTGTTTGTGGCCAAATTGACTGCATTGAGTATGAAGTAGAGAACCATATGGAACTTGAGATTCTTGATATTAATAATGATGATGGTAAATGCGAACTTCTTAATTTTTTGGAGAGCTGGGACTTTTCTGATGTAATGTTTATCGTTGGTGCTGAAAAAAAGATTGTACTTGCACATAAAGTTATTTTAAAATGCATGTGGCGATTTCTCTATCAATTTGACTGGTGAGGATATCATTAACCTTCCTGCAACAACGTACCCAGTTCTTCATGCTTTTTTGGAATATATCTATGGTGGCCAGACCAAGATGAGTAATATGATCAGTTATTTCAATTTTCAGCATTAAATTTTCTCTAGAGAAAACATTTTCATTTGGGAAATTTCATTTCCGTGTGCTTTTATTTAGGTGGTTGGGTCACAAGTTGGTTCCCTGCAGGATTTGAGTGTGCAATTTCATGTTCATCCTTTAATAAAGCAGTGCCATGAAAATTTCAGATCATTTGAAGGATTGCAAGAAATTGTTTGATTCTGACAAGAAAGTAAAAATACTGAGTAGTAGTGAAGTTAGGCAGTGTAATATCTTTCTACTTGAAGTGCCCGCTGTCATAAGTAAGCTTAAGAAATTCCTTGCAAGTGGGGAGTATAGTGATGTTAGCCTTTATATTGAGGGACACGGTCTTGTTGCTCGATCACACAAACTGATTCTTAGTATGTGGAGTGCTCCATTTGCAAAGGTTTCTCATTATATTTTGTGTTCTTGACATGCAAAACTGCAACTTTCAAAGTGTTTATGTCATTTCTTAATTTTTTTTGAATCATATACACTACTTTTTTATTTACGTAGTTATCAGCATGTGCTCCTTCTTGTTTTCTTGAAATTCATTATTTGCCTTAACTTTTTTTATTTTTTGAAATTCAGATGTTTACTGGTGGAATGATTGAGAGCAAATCGTCAGATGTTACATTTAGTGATGTGTCTTCTGAAGTATTCTTAGCTATGCTTCGCTTCCTGTATACAGGGGAACTTGAGATTGAGAAGGATAAGTTGGGTTCTTTGTTAATCCCTTTAATTCTATTAGCCGACCGATTTGCAATCACACTCCTTGAACGAGAATGCTGTAAATGCCTTTTGGAATGCCTATCAGAGGTACTAGCATTTTTCCCTTTTGACTGTGTACGTACATGGTTGTTGTATAATTTATGTTCTTGTTTCAATTTTAAAGATGTAGAAGGGAAACATGGTAGCATTGTTTAATAATTGATGGCCTTTCAAGAAAACAACAAATTAGCATTGAACATCTGAGAGATTAAAAACAGTGACCTTGGTTTCAATACCTTTTAAAATTTTTATTTATTGACAAACCTGACAATATGTTGTGGTTCTTTCTAATATTGTTCTATTCAGCCTATTTGATCAGTACAGTTAGGCTCCAATGATAATATTGTCATAGGATATTGATACAACTGGCTCATTTGGTATTACATTTGATGTGTATACCCTTTACCTTCGTGTTTCTATTCTAAAATATGATAGGTTTTGTGGAGGTGTTATTAATGAATTTAAGCTTATACATCACATTGGATAACCAAATAACTCAGCTTCTATAATAAATTTAATTTCAGCTTTATTATTATTTTTTTCTTTTTGTAATGTAAGTTTATATTTTCATTCGATGGTTTCCATCATTTGTGAAAGTTTGTTTGAGAGTTTAGTTTGGCTTGTTTAAAACCATGGCATTGAGTGATTGTTTGCCATCGTAACAACTGTAAAATATATCTTAATTATTTTACATTTTGATACATTCAGGTTGGCGGTTGAGGAACTGAGGGGTCCCTTAGAATAAGTGTATCCATGGTGAAAGAGTGCATAATATTAATTCATTTTATGTGCATATGTATGCAGGGTTGGTGTTGTCCTACTGGAAGAAGATCACCCATCAAACTTAATTGTATTTTGTAAATCTTATGGACAGCCCAGAAGACTTTGAAGAAGCTGATAGGTGCTCTGATGCTAACATTTTACAATTTGTTGCAGGATACAGTCTGTCCCATTTTAGTAGCAGTCGCATCACTGCCTTCTTGTAAACTGGTTGAAGAAACATGCAAGAAGACAATTTCAATGCACTTTGATTATTACACAACTGCAAGCACAGACTTTGTCCAGTTAGACGAGAGCACTTTCAAAGACATTCTTCAGGTAAATAGCTATAATTAGATAAACTTATTTGATCATGAAATTAGTTTTTTAATTTGATTGAGATTTCCTTACAAAGAAACTTTTATTGCTTGAACATGGCACATTTATAATCTAAAAAAAATGTAGTAGAAAACTAAAATCAAGAGTTTTGTGCATTTAATTAAACTGCTAATTTTCTACTCCCAAGTGATGTTGCAGATTTTTGAGACGTCTCTTTTGAAAAAATCATGTATCTACTTAATTAGGATTTTTTGTTAGATTTTGTGCAATGAATATTTTGCTTTACTTATTTTATTTCCTATTTTTTTCATGTGCATACTGATATAAGTTTGTTCATCTCATATCCGGGTCCGGATGGACTAGGGCAACATGGAGTATTAGTGCAACAAATTATATTCACAAGAGATGATTAGTTGATGCATAAAATCAATAATAGTTTTATAACTTTAATTATATTACAATATTTAAGTAAACTGAAAGGAAGATTTAAAGTATAGAAAAAATGCAGTAATAAAAAACCTGCCCCGGGAATATAAAGTATGAGTATAAATTGATGAGTATTTATACACGAAATAAAGTGTTCCTAAGGCACAGTTTCATCGACTATCCCAGTGGAATTCTAAAAAAGTATTTGTTTGAAATCTAGTAGATAACTTTTAATTATTAAAGCATAAACGATAAGGTAGGGACTGTTCAATGTGATCAATAAAAAATAGAATTCAAGGTTCTATTATAGTACTAGACTCTGAAATCAAATCAAATGCTATATACACGTGTAATTTCAAATGCATTAAATTCCCTTTTCTTCTGGCTTAAACATGATTTTTATATTTTTTTCATGTATTATAGCTGCTTCAATACCTCAGAACATTGGAAGGCTTTTACATCATTTTGGGAATCCCATGATTCATCCCTGAATTCATCACCTCTTGGCTAGCATTTTTTCAATAGCACTACCTAGGTATATCGAACTATAACATCCATCATTCATATATTGTGTAGTTGCTTTGTATGTACTGATCACATGCTAGTTCAATGGTTAATCATTATCTATTGATTTTGAGTTGCGCATCAAAATGTATAATTTATCAAATTTTGAACATTAACTACAAAATCATATAATTTGATAAATAAGGCGTGAATGATAATATAATTATGCCTAAAGTTCATATTTCATGTGTTCATTCAAGAATATAAAGTAAACATTTATTCTTAAAGGAACCTAAAACAAAAGACAAGGTTAACACCCTTAACTAGGAAGGGTACATGTATACCTTAATAAATATAAGCTACATTCCTGAAAAAGCGTAGAATGGTTATCCCACAAGGATGATCATAAATGTAAACACTTTAAGCAAATACCAATTAATTTCCTTATTTGATGTAACAAGGTTCACATGTATTATATTGAATTATTTCCACCTAATGTTAATAATTTTGGACATTTATGGAAGAAGGGTATATATGTTTATATATACCTGTATGCTATATTAATAATAAACAATGAAGAAATGAGAGAAGAAAAAGCTGACTAGGGTTTAAGTAGCAGAGAACAGTACGGTTCGCTAGATGAGGAGGTAGTCTTCAGGGTTACGGCTTGGGAGCTTTAATGAGACAAAAGAAGGAAGAAGATAGAAGAGGATGGAGGAAGAAGATAGACGAGGATGGTGAAGAGGTGTGAGTGGAGATGAGGGCTGTGGGGAATTCTATAGGAGGAAGAAGAAAGGAATTTGAGGCGTAGTAGGTACACATGTGGGGTAATTACCAATTGTGTGGAAGTGTCGCATGCGAGGTATGCCGTGAGTTGCATGTGGAAATTTTGGAGATTGGTAGAGAAGATGAACATGCACATGAAACAATCAAGACTTTCTTGATCCATTAATGAATCAGTCATTAACTTAATCAAAATAATTGTGGATATTTCTAAATCTTTTCTTTCTTTATTTCACATGTAGCTTCATGTTTTGTTTGATCCTTCTATGGTAATTTGACAAAGTTATAGAATGATGATGAAGCACTTGAACTTCACGACTCCAAATGTGCTTTGACACTTTTCTTAAGTTAGATCTTCTCAGATAAATATTGGATTATGTTGACTATGAAGGATCGTACATAGTGATGTAAAGAAGAGACATGAAATATTTGAATTTTTTCTAGTCTTTGCGGAAGAGCTAATCTATAAGCAATTTTATCAACCCTTTTAATGATTTTGATTAGATAAAGTAAGGCTGTAGTTTCTCACTCATCAAATTTTGTGGAATTACTGCTTAGGGCAAATTGTGAGAAATACATGATCTCCTACTTCAAACTCAATTTATTTATGCTTGGAATCAAAATATCTTTATTTTTATTTTTATTTATTTTAAATTTTTTTAATAGAACTTGCAAATTTTTTTGGTATAGAAAAATAAAGTACAACAGGAGAGTTTTGTTGTGTACAAATAAAACTAAAATAAAAAATAAAAACAAAAAGGAGCAAAAAATAAAGAAAACAATCAAACCCAAAGAGATTAACCTTGTGTATATGATAAAAGGTGCAGCTAGCAGCAATTCAAATCACCATCATGAATCAACTTTAGGCATTCCAGTAGATATCAGCTCTATCCCAAACTAAACAAAGTATTTTAAATAGATGTATTGCCCATCCTAAATCAAACTCAGGCATTCAAATGGATATAAGACCCATTATAAATTAAGTTGAGTTTTCTAATGGATGTAAACCCTAAATCGAAAATCACTAAAACCTAGTATACATATTCTCAATAAACATTGTCCAATCTACTCAACACTTCCTGAGATGAGATAACTCATGGTTGATAATTAGAATATCTTGATGTTACGAGTAGTATTCCATTCAACATTGGCATATTAGATTACAAGTCAAGCTGGGATGATAGAATTATGAGATCATGATCGGGTCAATTTCCTCTTATCTCCTCATTTAGCTGTTGATTAAAAGATAGTAGTACTGTTTAATTGAGAATTCTCTCCTAAATGACCAGGAGGGTAATTAACTATAGTGGCTTGCACTTGTAGAAAAACCTCAACCCCAGGCCTAGCTAAACCCTAAACCACTCATCAGAGGAAAGTCTTGTTAAGACTCTAATCTATCCCATGAAAGGTTGACTTTTGAAGCATAACTCAGAAGGCGGAGATGCATGCACACTTTTCGAGGCAACCAAATTTTCTTACGACGCTACTTAGGATGATTTTTCTCTTCTTTGGAGTATTATACAAATTATAATTTTAACAACATTAAATATATCATAATCTTGCATGTAATGACATATTTGTAAGAAAGATGTGTCATTCTATTACTTTGTTGAAAAAATCTAGAGTTTAATGTTCTATTGCAATTCAACCAACTTTAGTTGCTAGCAATTGTAGGTAGTTCAACTTGAAACTATGGCATCCAAGGCATAGTGATTGTGATTTATAATGTCTAGGCTCATCTTCGTAATCTTTTTACATTGTTTAGTATTTACGATGCTCTATTGATGTCTAAGGACCTAGAGAGACTTTAATAAACATTGCATGATCCTAAGAAATACGAATAAAAAGAATTTAAAAGCGATGCATACTCAGAGTGTATCAAGTGTTACATTTGATAAAGATGATATTTTACTTTGAATGGGATAACATAATTGACCACTATATGACACTGGCCAAAGCAATGCTTGGTAGCTGAATCAAATCTTGTTTGATCCCGACTATTAGTGAATTTTTTAGTATGAAAACATTAAGGTGTTCGATATCTTGATAAGGATAAAGTTTACTTACATGGCTTTAATGAAGTGGGTCAACGTACACTCAGCTCTATTATTCTACCATTGAGATTTGGGCCATTACACAGGCTAAATTCCATGTAATTGACTCAAATACCTTATTCAAAGCATTATTAGGGAGGCCATGGTTACATGTATATGGTATGATTTCTTCTACCCTCCACCAATGTATAATATATATCAAAAATGGCGAAGAATATCAGATTGATGGTGATATGAAACCATTTGTCATTCATGAAGTAAAATTGTACGATGATGCAAAACATTATGTTAATAAGGAGTCAAAGGCGAGCCTTAGAAACTGAAGGAGAGTATTCAATTGCCTAAAACACGGGCATGACACTAATTCAAATATTAAAGATCAACAATTATGAAAAAAAAATTGTCTCAAGAAGGCACATCTGTCACATGAGAAGATAATCCCTCTCACTTTGACAGTGATATTGAGGATGACAAGGAAGGACTTCTTCTGCAACCAAAGGAAGCTTCAGGTGCTAAAGATAATGAAAAATCAACTATTGAACCTACAAATAAGATGGGAAGAGCCTTAGTTCCTTTTATAAGAGTGGAAAAATCTCAAACTTCCCAAAGAAAGATGACAATGACTCCAATGTCCCCTATGGCATTTTAAAACACCGATGTCTTCACAGATTATACTTTTAGAAATTAAAGACTTTTTTTGTTCCTTGAAAAAATTGTAGAGGGATATTATGTTCTATAAATCACCTGAAAGAAATGAATTAGTGATATACATGCTAAGGAAAAAAGTAATGATGATGAAGAAACCCCGTTGATAGTATCAAGATATTTCTCTCTTGCCTTGAGGATTGTTGTGGGACAAATTTACTGCTCTGTGTTGTAACAACCCAAACTCTTAAGCACCAAGGTATTGTTCACTTTGGCCAGAAAGATCTCATAGTTTTGCCCTCAGAAGATAACTTCCCAGTAGATCATCCATCCTGGGAGTGCTCTCACCTGAGCACGCTTAACTTTGGAGTTCTTATCACGAACTCCACCATTATCTGAAAAGACGCCTCGATATTTAAGAGTTTCACTTATTACTACTTAAGTGAGTCTTCACAATCTCCCCAACTTAAGTAACTGACGTCCTTGTCAGTATCCACACACAGATCCAAGAACCATCCATTGGGTAGATAGGACTAGAGGTGACCCCGACAGGCGCAAGAGGTACCCAAAACCATGTAGCACCTTAACCATCATGGGTTCAAGAGGCTGCTCACATGAATTGGTACTTTGCCCTGTATGACACTTAGCTCCTATCTGACACCCTATGATTTGCTCTGATACCATTTGTAACAGCCCAAACTCTTAAGTACCAAGGTATTGTCCGCTTTGGCCAGAAAGGCCTCACGGTTTTGCCCTCAGAAGATAACTTCCCAGTAGGTCACCCATCCTGGGAGTGCTCCCACCTGAGCACGCTTAACTTTGGTGTTCTTATCAGGAACTCCACCGTTATTAGAAAAGACGCCGGATATTTAAGAGTTTCACTTATTACTACTTAAGTGGGTCTTCACAGGGGTCTCGGCTATGATCAGTATATTGACATAATTAGAGAAGTTTGCTGGATAATTTCTCAAAATGCGTCCGTGTTACTTGAAGATGATGAAAACTCTTAAGAGTTAATAATATAAGTTAAAGAGGCTCCGGAGAAACTTGAAGAGCGCGGTCAAGCAATAGAAGATAATTACTAAGAAATTAACTTAGGCACAGATGAAGAGCCCCAACCAACACTTATCAGTGCCTTCTTCATACCAGAAAAGGATAAAAATTTTAAAATTATACTAAGAGTTTGGAGATTGCTTTTCTTGGAACTATACTGAGGTGCCAGGATTGTCTCCAGAGGTATAGCCATCCATAAGCTATCTATAAATTTAGAAATAAAACTTGTAAAACAATTGTCAAGATGGATGAGGTTTGAAATAAAAGAACAAGTAATTGATGAGACCAAAAAGCTCATTGAAGCTGGCTCCATTTAGGAAATATATGCACTTACTGGATTGCAAATATTGTTTCAGTAAGGAAAAAGAGCGAGCAAAGTTGGGTTTGTATTGATTTTTGTAATCTAAATAAAGCATGCCCAATGAATGATTTTTTATTGTCAAACCCAGAATTCTTGGTTGATAGTGCATCAAATCATGAGACTTCCACGTTTATGGGTGGGTCGTCGGGATTCAACCTGATAAAAATGGTAGCCGAAGATGAGAAGCATACATCTTGTCAAACTCTCATTGGCATTTACTGTTATAAAATGTTCTTCGGATCAAAGAATGCAGGTCACCTATCAACAAACTATGACTCACATGTTCGATGACCTCGTACATAAGAAAGTAATATGTTATGTTGATGATTTAGTGGTGAAAAACAAATCTCGTAAAGATTATGTCAATGATGTTTGAATAGTATTCAAAAGAATTAGAAAGTTTAACCTGAAAATGAACCAACTTGCCTTTGGAGTCTTATTTGAGAATTTTTTGAGATTTATAGTGCATTACAGATGGATTAAATTGGTCCTTCTAAAACAAATGCGATTGTGGAAATGCCACTGCTTAAGACATTGAAACAACTTCGTGCACTGCTAGGTAGTTTACAATAAATATATGGAAGTTCATCTCTAATATTTCAGAGAGATGCCAACACTTCTCCAAAATACTGAAGAAGAATGCCCCATTCATATGGGGTGATGTGTATCAAGAGGCATTTGACAGTATAAATCAATATTTATTGCACCAATCCTCGGGAAAAGAAATTGCTTTATATTGTAATATTCTCAGTTTAATAAATTACTATATTTTTTATATATCAATTAAGTATCTCTTGTGAATGCAATCTGCTATACACAATTTCATTATTCCTCCTTGTTGTCGGGGTGAACCACGTTCCGGACCCAAGTGTGATAGATAAATAAATGGCACTCACACCCATTGTCAAAACTCTATTTAAAAGGCTATTAAGTGTCATTTTGATGTCAGGTTTGGTTGTCACTTGGTCAAACATTGGTAATAGATTATTATTTTGTCGTATTCACAGGCCTAAGGTTTTTCATTGTCAATGGAAATATATTTTTTTAATAATCTATATTTCTGTGATAGTTTTTGCTGAGAAGATAGGTACTTCAAGATCATTGCATATGGTAATGTTGGTGATGGGCTGTGCAACATGTTGATATGACTGTAACTTAGGAAGAGAGAGTTCTGGATGCAATTTTAATGTGGTCCGTGCAAGCCTCTGAAAATTATGGCTGGTTTGTAGTGGATGGATTTTTGAATTCTTTGACACCAGAAAAGCTTTTTGGAAAGAGGATTTTATCATTTGACACTCTTCTGCCTTCTGTAAGGTTTCCTTTGATGCCATCCCATTTACTTGAGAAGGTATACTTCATAGAGTATGCATCTCTATATTAGCTTCTTATTGTTTACCAGTATAATCTTTTTCTAGATTGAATTGTGGATATTCCTTAAATAAATTTCTGCAGCTAGTAAGGAGCAGACTATGTGATCGTATTCCAATATTTGCCCAACTTGTAAGGTTGCCATAACTTTGTTGTTTTAAGTTCTCTGTTTTTCTTTATATTCTCTCACTTTTCTTTAATTAGTTCAATACAACTTTTTCCTCCAGTGATTCCTTTTGAAAGAACACTAACGACTCTTTCATTATCAATGTTATCAAGGATCTCCTTTTATACGCAACAGAATAAATATTTGTCTGAATAAAACAAAAAATTTAGTTCAACAACATCAACTTAAGAGACCCTATATTGCATTGTACTTCAATCAATTTTGACTTTTATAAAGCCATATGGGCTTAAACTACACAAATTTTACCTCTTTTAGTTTGAGGGAAATGATGACATTGTGATTGGCATAAATTTCTTTTGCTAGTACAATAATTTGATATTATTTAAAAGGTTTGAACGTTAAGCTAAAATGTTCCTTTTAAATCAGGATCGTTTAAGATTTCATCTACGCCAACGTGTTAAATAGTTTTTGTCGTATAGTTACTAGCACTCAAGCTGTTGATTGAATTATCTATTTCATTGCGAACATTAATTCTTGAAGCATTTCTGCATATCTAATATAAAAGACACAAAATGACCAAGTATAATGCGACACACAATCATCAAAAGTTAAACTTTGACCTAGAACAACGATTACACCAAGCCTTAATACCACTAGATGGAGTTGGCTACATGTATCGTTTTTTCTATTGTGAATGATTAAATAGAAGTAATATCCCAAGGTTCTAAATATGGAAGATCTTTACTAATAGTTTTTTTTTCCATGCCTCTTTTAGTTTACTCTTTAATATGGGAAAAAATTATAAACTCAATTTTTCTAATAGGGGTATCAAACTATCTTAACACTTAATAGGCTTAATGTGCCCAAATCATCTAAAGATGACATTTCTCTAATTTTATCCATTATTAGACCCAGTCCAATTTGCTACAAATGAACTCATTTCTTATTCTTTCATTATGAGTATATTCACTCATTCACTTTAGCATCCTCATCTATGTAACACTTATTTTATCAATAGTTTTTTCTTTATTGATCAACTTTCAACCCTTTATAGCATAGTTGGTCATATAGCTACTTTATATAATTTTCTTTTAATTTTGAGTGGGATTTTTATTTGCACAACACTCCAAAAGTACTACTCCATTTCATCCAAACCAACTTTGGTCCTTGTAATCACATTACTTAATTTAATCCTTTCGCTCTTCTTGTGCACATGGTCTTCATCAGTTATGTACTTTAGATTTGGATTCTATTACAATTAAAGTTGTGTCTTCAATAGTTATGTATCTATTTCACTATTATTCTTACACTTCATATATTATATTTTAGTTCTACTAAGATAAAAAATATTTAATTTATGAAGTAGTCTTTCATAACTTGAACTTTGCTTTCCTTTAAATATTTTATTTTATTAAAACTCATTAGACAAGCCACCTTGTGATCTAACCATGCTATAGCCTCATTATACATATCTATACAAAGTTAGTACATTGTTAACACATTGTTAACCATAGTTCCATTATCGCATATGTGAGAGAAAAGAGAAGAATTATCAAATATACGGTTCATAGGAACACAGAAATATTAAACTACAATACAATACTGTGCTAATTCTTGTCTCATTTAAAATATATTCCAACCAGAATTGGTTTCTATAGTTCACGTTTAGAAATCATGTTTTCTTATGGATTTGATTATAATGCTATATTTTGTATATGCTGAAGTCTGTGTTTTAGTGGTGCTGCATTAAATCTTTTTTAATATCTTTTCAAACTGTGAAGCAATTTTTTTTTCTACTACATTTTTTGGAATATTCCTTTTACTAAAATGGCCATCCTGATTTTTTTGTTTTTGTTAACTTTTGTTATTCTAATTGCAACTTTTACTGTAAATTTTTATATGAAGATGATTGCAATTTGCAACTACTTTTTTTATCTTATCAATTGATTTGTTTTATATTTATACAGCTAATGTGCAACTACTACACCTTTAGGCATGATGACTCCACAAATTTTCCACGATCATGGGTTTTCCAGGTATCGCTACTTTCTATTAAGGGATATTTGGTATATGTACCTTTGGTTCTAAAAAATTTATGTGAAAGCCGTTAGCAGCCTTTTAAAACTTTTCTATTTAATTTAAATAATATTAGGATTTTTATTAAGTAATGCAATGATGAGTTAGAATATTATTTTTATTTATAATAAATTTAACATTTGACATTCAACATTCAACATTTATCATTTAACATAACAAATAACAAAAAGCAATAACAATAAAATAATTTCAAGTTATTACAGTCTCAATGTAAAACAAGTAGTAAGCTCACACGATGTGCAAGAATGAGAATATTTTTTGGGCATACTTAATTTGGGCTTATCTTGCATTGGCTTTCTTACTTCTAAGTAGCTTATGAGCTTAGCTTATTTTTTTAGCTTGTCTTGCTTATTTTCATTAAATTGACAATAAAGCAACTAAAATTAAAAGAAGTCAAATTGAACATTTTTTCATCTAGTTTAATTTGGCTTTTGTTATTCTCTAATCCTTTTAATGTTAAAATTAAAGTTAAAATTAAAGTCATGGGCTCTGACATTTTTCAATCAAAAGGGTGTAACCTTATAGTAATATACATTGTTAAGAGCTCATAAAGACATTTGTTTCTCATTTTCAACTGTCATCTTTATTTGATTGTACTATGGCAATCTATCCATAAACACAAACATCTCCTGATTTAATGTGTAGTCAATCATAAATTTTGGATTTGGCAATGGGAAATCTACAGGGCAGGCTTTATTTATATTTCATAAGTCAATACAATAAATTATAAGTTCTCCATAGCATTTTCTTGACATTCTAGGCTGAAGATTTGTTCATCTGGAAATTCATCATTTAGCGGAGAATCTATGTACAATGGATGAACAACCAAGAAATTAGCTAGTGTTTATCCTTTTTCGAATTTTTGTGATACATATGTTATGCCAAATTATGACAATATCATGACCCACTTAACCATATGTTCTGTCAGTGTCGGCCTCATCATAAAAATATTTAATGGATTGACCAAACGTTATTTAATGAGCTAGCATATAATGACAAAAATTCTCAAGGATTGGCGTTTCCAATGTGGGTGGATACAACAAATATTGCTTTATGCTGTCAATGGCCTATTGGCAAGCATCATCCCACATATATAAGGTATTTTTCAATAATTTGGAGAAGGATTTATATATTTCTAAGAGATTGAAAATAAACTTTCTTATGTATTGTAAATTTCCTTATAATGAGTGTAGTTGCTTCAATGTATTGTAAACTGCCTTATAATTGTAGCTACTTCAATAGTAGTGGCATTTTTGTGATTATCTTTATTTATAATGAATCAATTTCAACCCCTCTATGGTGCACTCTAAAGTATAGGAATTCTTGAGAAGAGATTCCAAAAGTGCATTTTGACAGGTTCATCTTAAACTTTTCCAAACACAATCTGAAGGTCGTTAGCTACTTAAAGTTAATCTCTAATCTCTATGCTCAAAACAAACAACCCTTTTGTTTATATTCTTTTACCATGAATATATTTGCATTTTTTGCTTACTAAAAAAGAGGCAAAAGGATGAAGCTCACCACATGCAGTTAAGCCATGGGCTTAAACTCTATCTACATGTGCACATCATAGGCGTATAATTGAATCTACAACTCCAAGTTCTGCCGCCCATGTTTAAGTTTATCTCGTCACACACATCAAACTAGCACACAACACCAAGCTTGAGTCTTATGTGAATAGGATCTCTATGATCGGGCGGTTGAGCTTCTAAATAATGATCGAAGTCCCCGCATTGTCGAAGCCTACGGATCCACTTGGCTTACATGTGCTCAATGGAGTTTCTGTTTGGGATTTTGAGACCTCTTTTAGTCCTCTTCGTCAAAGCACAGGCAAGGATATTGTAGTAGAGACATCGAGGGATCTTTGACATTATCACCTTTAGAAGCAAATCTATCAGTAAAATAGAGAAAAAACATGGTGAAACAAAGCAAATCACAAACATACAAATTTTATGTGAAAAATCCAAAATTGAGGAAATGCCACAAAAAACTTCAATATGAAAATTAAGAAGCTATAAGAGTATGTCACTTTTTAAGAACTCTCAAAGCATTTTTCAACTCGACTACCATTTTCTTCCTCACGACCTCCACAACATTCACAACATCTAGCCGCCACAGTCATAAGCACTCACAACACATACAAACACTAAGTATCTTTTTGGTATTTATAGCCCACCAAACAACTCTCAAAAGCCTCAATTTTACCCTACAAACATTGGATGATTGCCACATGTCATGCATTCCCCTCTCGGGCATGCCACATGTCCAATTTTTCCATTCATGTATGCCAAAATGTCATCAATCTCTTGCATTAGCCACTTGATGCGCCCAAGCACTGGTGTCTTGGGTTACGAAAATACACAGATCGCTTGAGCTAGTCCAACACTTGAGCATTTGCCTAGGACTCTGTTGTTGGCGCTTGGGCTCGCCCAAGCGCCCAGTTTTTGACTTGACTTCGCCAAGCTTAGGCCCACTAAGTTCTGGATCAGAACTTCTAGTGCTTGAGGACGTCCAAACGCCCAAGCCTTTGTTGTTAAACATTGCCCCAGTGCTTGAGCATGCCCAAGGACCGGCCTCTCAGACCAATTTAGGTCTTCCAACATTTTTAGTCTCAACTTAATCCGATTCACGTCTTTCACGCACTCGGTTGATATGTTCATAATTTGCTGTCCCTCAAAGCCTTGCAACTGTCCCTTGGTCCACTTCAAAATTACTATATTATGGTTAAGACTTTGCCACATTTGGCTCCTGCTCGCATTGATGCACTTCAGATGTGCGTTCAAATGTGTCCAAACGCATCGCCTCCTCTTGGGTTGCACTTAAGGCTTCACAAATCGCAAGAACTTCTCACTTGGAGACTGAGTATAGGTTAGTATTGCCATCTTTTTCACCTTGGCTGTACTCTTCATAGCTCTTGAGACATTGTGTGGCTCAATGTTGTCTTCAATCAATCTCAATGTAACAACCCAAATTCCTAAGCATCAATGTATTGTTCACTTTGGCTAAATAAGCCTCACAATTTTGTCATCATAAGATAAAATTTTCCAGCAGGCCATCTATCTTGGAAGTGCTCCTACTTGAGCGCGCTCAACTTTGGAGTTCTTATCAGGAACTCCACTGTTATCTGAAAAGGTGCCTCGATATTTAAGAGTTTTGCTTAATACTACTTAAGGGGTTGTTATAATCTCCCAAACTTAAGTAACTAATGTCTTCGTCAGGTTCCACACAAATCCAAGAATCATCCATGTGGTAGATAGGACTAAAGGTGGTTTCTACAGGCTCAAGAGGTACCCCTAATCATGTAGCACCTTAACTATTATGCATTCAAGGGGTCGCTCCCATGGATTGGTACTTTATCATGTATGACACTTAGTTTCTATTTGACACCCTATGGCTTGCTTTAATATATTTGTAATAGTTCAAACTCATAAGATAACTTTCTAGAAGATCATCCATCCTGAGAGTGCTCTCACTTGAGCACACTTAATTTTGAATTTTGTATCAGGAACTCCATTGCAATTTGAAAAAGCGTCTCGATCTTTAAGAGTTCTACTTAATACTACTTAAGGGGGTTGTTACACTAGAGCCCCACTACCAGAGCAAACAAGTTTTAGTAGTAATTCCTTGCTTGTTCGAATGCCTTGTGCACCTCCCGCCTTATGCCGCATGCTGTCCTTGGGTCTCCTCTTCACCCACTTCCGAAGAGTAGTCATTCTTCAGTGGCTAGCTTCTCTAAATTCCTCACTTGACTTGATGCAACTAGCTGCACCTTGCCACCCTTGGCCTGTTCCCACTAGCATTGAGCATGTTGAAAACCAAAATAATTTTTAGTCTCGACATTTGGTGCTTGAGGCTCGACCCCGCTCACCAGAGTCTCCTCTCCAATCTCTCTATGAACATTGAACTTAATGTCATGAGCAAACTTGACTCTCCTCTATTGTGCCTTCTTTTGAGAGGGAAGATTTGGACCCTCATTAATTTGTGCCCTTTTGACCCATGCGTCATTGCTGGAGTCAAATCTGCCATAAACAGTGACCCTTCTCAGCTCCCTCTTGTAGTCAACAATACTCCCTTGGTCACCTTCTAGGAATCCTCAGCAAACTTGGTCGCAAATCCAACTCGTGCTAGATGGTCTACAGAGATCAGGTTCATTTTCAAGCTCAGAACATGCCAAATATATTTCAGCTACCATGTCACTCTATTTGACAGTTTGACAACGTCTGCTTGCCTTGTGATTCTACATACGGTGTCATCTTTCATGCTCATACACCTTATATCGCCTGTAGTGTAATATTTAATACCTCCTTGCTAGGCATCACATGGCACAACACCTCCAAATCCACCGCCCAAGACATCACCTCATTTAAGGATAAGATCAGTGCATCTTCGAGATCCGCTGGTGCTATGCAAACTGCACCGCCTCTCTCCCGGTTTGTGTCTTCAACTTTTCTCTGTTGCGCTCAATCCCAAATGAGATGGCAATTATCGCCGTAGATCCAACATTTGGCTCACGACTCACCGACTTTCCTTTTTTTGTGCTGCTCCAACTTGACTCCGAGTCTCGCTTCCAAATTCTTTGTTTCAACATTCAAGGATCTTCATGTAGAGATGCTTCACTGCCTGATCTTCTTCTCACCTCGTCGGCACGATTAGCTCGAGTACATTGCCGAACTTCAAAGTTTCAGCTCTTGTTGACTGCTCACTGCAATTACTAAGCCGTCCCAGCTTTCCTACTATGAAGACATCAACAATAGCGCTAGGATTTTGTCATCAAACTCGATTTTCCATGAGTTCAGTTGACTCGTGACAGTGTTGAAGTGGTTTACATGCTCCATCACTGAGCCTCAGTTCTCCGTCTTTATGTTAAACAACCTCTTCATCAGGAACACTTTGTTTGATGTTGAGGGCTTTCATATATCTTCATTAAGGCATATATTTTATTCACGGGCTTTTCGCCGTTGCTTCCACTTGAACAAATCTAGATCCTATGTGATATCGGTTGTTAGTGATTTTGATACCCCATTGAGTCTTTGTCAAAGCACAGACAGGATGTTGCTTCGGAAACGTTGAGAGAGATCTATGACTTTATCACCTTTGGATGAAAATACCAAAAAAAGCAACAATATAGAGAAAAATCACAACCAAAATAAGAGCAAACCACAAACTCATTTTACATAGAAAACCTCAAGATTGGGAAAATACCAGTCACATTGTGAAGAACTGAAAATAATGAAGATACAAGAATATCACTATTTTGGAGTTCTACAAGTGTTTCTCAGCCTAACTCATAACTTTTTTTTTCCCAGCTCACCGCCTCAACAGTTACCAACCACCATAGCTCACAAGAACCACAACATCATACAAATCTTAAGTTATTAGGTAATTATTGCTCACAAACAGTTCCCAAAAGCCTCCATCTAACCCTAGGAACATTGGGTGAGTGCCATGTGCTATACTCGCTCTTTCTAGGCATGCATTTTGTCTATTTGTGCCATTCCCGGTCATCAAAATGTCTGCAAGCTTTTGCATTTGTCGCTTAGTGCTTGGGTGCGCCCAAGCATTAGAGTTTTGGGTTATTGAAATATACTATGTGCTTGGGTGCGCTCAAGCCTCGGTTACTGACCATTGCCCTGTTGCTTGGCCCGCCTAGTGCTGGCTGATTGGTCTTGTTCAGATCTTCTAGTATTCTTAGGCTCAGTTTGATATGATTCATGTTCAACTTACATTTGATTGTTATGTGGCTAACCCAAAATCACTCTAAACTTTGCGACTGTCCTATGATCTACTTCAAGGCTACTTCATTGCGCTTGAGACTTCATCATGTTTGGCTATTGCTTGTATTGGCGCACTCTTGTCGTGCATTTAGGTGCACGTAAACTTGTCGTACTATCTTGGGCTACACTCGAGGCTCCACAAATCACAATAATCTCCCACTTGGAGATTGTAGGTTATTATAACATCTTCACCTTGGCAACACCCATCATAGTTTTTGAGACATGGTGTGGCTCAACACCGCCTCCAGTCACAACCCGAGTCCTACTATTAGAGTGAACAAGTTCGAATAGTTAATTCATGGCTCGTTCCGACTGTTTTGTGCATGTCCTGCCTTGTGCAACTGCTTCTCGTGAGTTCGCTTATGAAGAGTAGCATTCCTTCATCTGACTAGCTCCTCCAAGTCCCCTGCTAGACTCTTGCCACCCTTGAACCTCTCCCACTAGCTTCGGACACGTCGCAATCCCGAAGAGTTCTTGTGTTCGACCCTTGGTGAACGAGGCTTAGCCCGCTTCACCAGAACCTCCTCTTCAGTCTCTTCACGACCCTGACTTCACGTCAAGAGTGAGCTTGACTCTTGTCTGTCATTTGTTCACATCTTCTTTTGAGACGGGAGATTTGGACCATCTTTTGTTGTGCCATTTTGACCCTTGCGTCACTGCTAGAGTTGAACCTGGCAGTCAAATTTAGCTCGTGCTAGTTAAATAACAGAGAGTTTATGCTTCTCTTTAGGCTAGGAACATGTCGAACGTCTTTTAGTTACCACGTCAATTCGTTTGACAGTCTAATGTCCATGTCTCCTCATCTGGTGATGCTGCATGTGGTGTCATCTTTCATGCTTATGCACCCTAGCTCGCTCGAAGTATAATTTATGAACACTGCCTTGCTAGGCGTCGCATGACATGACACTTCAAAATTTACCACCCAAGATGCTGCCTCGCTTCTTTGACATATGTTATTGCTATGTTGGCTGTACCATCTATCTTTCTCTCGGTTGATGCCTTAAAGTTTTTCTTTACTCTTCGGAATCCTTTCTTACCTCCTCGCAGTTTTAGAATTTGACTTGGCTCACCGACTTCCTTTTTTTGAGTTGCTCCGACTCAACTCCGAGTCTTACTCAATGCTCCTTTCTCTGTTTTCAACATTCTAGGCTCTTGATGTAGACATTTCACCTCCAGATCTTCTCCTTGCCTCTTCGTTCAAGATTAGCCTGACCACGTTGTCGGACTTCAATGTTTCAGTTTCTGTTGAGCTACTCACCACTGTTACCAAATTTTCCTAGCTTTCTGGCAATTAAGATGGCAACGATAGCTCTTGGACTTTGTCATTGAACCTGACATTCATCGGGTCAATTGATTCATTATAGCGTTGAAGCAGTTAATATGTTCTGTCTCTGAGCTGCAATCCACCAAAACAACCCCTTTATTAGGAACACTTTATTTGTCGATGAGGATTTTTCGTACTTTCTAACCAAGACAACCATTAGATCCATGGTGCTTTTCCTATTCATATTGTTGAATGCCACAAATGAAGTTAAGACTAATTATTATGAACATTTTAAACTGATGAAAGTACCAATCTAAATTAAAATTTGGGCTTTTAAACTTCTTTAATTTCTTACGAAACTTTAACTCGGGGACATCACCACTGCTAACAAGCCCCTAAATCCTAATCAAACTCCCACCAAAAACAACAAAATATACAAGCCAAAATCCAATATTTTAGATTAAGTCTATAAAATTAATTGAAACTTTTTATAGCCTCTATAATCAATCACACTTTTGAACCTTTTGTGTTCTTGTTTAGAATCTTTGAATTCTAGTTGCTCAGGCTCTCAAGTGTCAAGCTATTGACAAAAATTGCACTATTAGCCCTTTATTAGTCTAGGAGATGATGTTGAACCAAAAGATTGAAATTATGATAAATATTACCATAACTAGATCTAGGATGATGGAACAATGAAATCTTGATAAAGTCTACTTCTATCTGCTTCCTAATCATATACCATCTTATTATGTCTGCTTGATCTTTATAACACTTTTTAATTGAGAGTTTTCTCCTTTGATTCGTAGGAGTGATTAACTATGGGAACTGTGCCCATAGAAAATTCTTGATCCTTGATTTAATCAAATTCAAATCTATTTATCTGGAAAAAGTTTGGTTATAAATATTTAAATTAACCTTACAAATAGTCTACTCCTATAACTTAACCTTGATGGTGAAGGTTCTTGCTTTTTGGAGTGATCAGATGATCTTACAAGTGTTTAAAAACTTATCTTGAGTTTGATTGGAATTCTTACTTGTACAACACCTTTGAACACTCCTCCATGTCATCCAACTTGCTTGAATCCTATTGATCACATAACCGTTTATCTTGCTACTATTTTGTATGATTGAGCATATATATTTGAATCTCTTGCTTTTCTTGATAACATAATTTTAAATGACCTTGCGAAAAGTCTTTTACTATAACCTAACCTTGATGGTGAAGATTCTTGCTTTTTGGAGCAATCAAATGGACTTGCAAGTGTTTAAAAAACTTCCCTTTTGAGTTTGATTGGAATTCTTATTTGCACAACACCACTGAACCCACCTCCATGTCACCCAACTTGTTTGAATCCTATTGATCACATCACCAAGATAGTATCTTGCTACTATTTTGTATGTTTAACGTAGATATTTGAATCTCTTGCTCTTTATGATAACGTACTTTTAAATGTAATATCATCAATGTTATAATTGCTATATAATCACACTTACACTTTATATTCTATTTTAGATATAGGGGTTGCTTGGATTGAATTAAAAGAGGAGTAAAGTATAATTTTTTCGGGTAAAGTAAGATTACCTACATTTGATTTGAAGTAAAACGGGTGAAAACTCTTACACTGTAATTTAATTTTGCATTCGTATATAAGGAAACGACGTAATCCAATTACGCTCGAATCGGGCGTAACTCGTGATTACGTCAAATCGGACGGAGAAGCTGAGTGACTGTGATTGCGACGTGAAGACCTCCCTCTTCTCCGGCTTCATCCACGACTCATTCGAACGAAGTTAGATTAACAAATCGAATGATTTGATCGAACGAATCGTTTGGACAAACAAATTGTTCAATCAAATCCATTGAATCGTTCGATCAAATCGTTCATTTGAAAGATTTGATCTAATCGTTCGTTTCGTTCAAAAGAAACCCTAAATTTCAAAAAATAACAAACTTTTTTGGGGGTAATCTTAACTCTCTAATTTTTACTCGAAACATCACACTCTTAGATTATTTTATTTCAAACAAAAAAATTTTAAGTTTTTTGAAAAACTATCAAATAATAGTAAAGTAATCTGATTATACTATAACTTGATTAAACTGTAATGAGATTATTTTACCCTCAAATTTTTTAGGGTCACATCCTTAGAACCTTGTGTAGTACCTTTCAATGGAGTATGGGTTCCTTAGTATGGAAGTCCTTGTTGATTAAATAGATTTGGGGAAAAATCAATAGATTATTAGTTATATGTGTAAGTGTATAATCATAGTGCTGAATTCTTTCAGTAAGATACTAGGATTGGACAAGTCACTCTACATAAGATTGTAGAGTCTTAGACTTATCCTATGTGATTGAATAAGTGCAGTTCTACTTAGATTAAATTTTCTAAGTCTAGGGGTTTCCTAATTGGGTAAACTTGAATGCTTAGTTTAAGATAATAATTTGTGACTGGGTTCCACCTCCTATCATTATCTATTTCGATAAGTGCAGTTTTAAATAAACTAAATATCTCAAGCTATTCTTTTAGAGCACACAACATGATTTGATTAAGGTATCTAACTACTTAGTTTGAGAGAATAAATTGTGATCAGGTTCTGCCCCTTATTGTCATGCATTTTGATAAGTACAGTTAAACAAACTAAGTATTAAATTCCCTTTCTTAGAAACATGCCAACTATGTGTATTCAATCATTTCAAGTGATAGTTATATTGATTATAACTTAAATAACATAATAAATTAGCTTATGAGTCAGAATTCACTTAGGTGAATTCTGAACAATGGAGATAAATGGAATCATTACTAGATTTTACACAAGATTTCAAATTTGTCGATGATTTAAAGCATACCGGTATTGAAATCTGTGCATATCATAATGCATATCATGTCAGCATTAGCAGAGCAATTTGGCTCACCTAAGGACTTTGTTAGCAGAGCGTTCACTCAGCTAGGAAATTAGTGGTGTGTCTGCGAGACACCTAGTCAGCATATCAGTGGCATACATTTTTGTGGCATATTCAGATACATACTTATAAATTTAGTGACATACAATATAGTCTTACAATTTTATTTAATCAAATTCAGATTTTAAACTGTTTTACACATATTTCAGAAGATTATTGCAATTTCAGATTCATTTACTATTTTCAATTTACAGCTTAGTTTACAGTTTTAGTTTTAATTTCAGTGTGCAGTTTCAGGTTCAGTATTTTATTTCAAACTTATAACATTTTGGAATTTTAGCTATTTTTACCATCTTTGCTTTAGCTTTATTAAATTGTTTAAATTGTTAAATAGTAAAAATTTATAAACTATTAGCATAGTTTCATTGTGTTAGACTTTTTGTCTAACACTGGGTACTTTTGGGATCTAATAATTTGCTAGATTATGAGTAGTTCGTTGAACCAAACCTGGAGGATACTCAAGAGGTTCAGAAGAAGTTAGAGGAGCAGTAGTGGACTATTCTTTAGCACTTTCTTCTATTTATTTTATTTCAGTTTAGCAATTAGATCTTGTTTATGTATTCAGTTAAAAGTGATGTAATAACTATAGATATTTTTATTTTCTATTTTTGAGATGAATGTTTAGTTCAATTTTCGTGATAAATGTTTCTGGATGTATACTTAGCTTCTACACTCTGTCTTTCTACTACTACGTATGCTTAGTATTATGATGTGATATGGATATTTATAGAATGCTAGCATTCGTGTAACCTAGATTATACTTATATTCTAAATCCAATATACATGAGTACCTTATCTAATACTTAAGATAAGGACTCAACACTTATCTTAAGGATTAGTGCTCAGCCCTCTTCACTTAGGGTTGAGTGTGGGGCCCTATACTTTCCCGCGGCCATGCTAATGCTAGTATTATCATCATCGTAGGGATTATGACACTCCAAATATGGCAAATCCCTAACTCAAGTAGAGTCAGGTAGGACCTAACTCGCCTTACCGCCAAGGACTTGTCACCTATAACTAGAAACATACATCAATACATATCAAAGTAGCGGAAGCAGAAAATATAATGCAATATCCATAGGCATAACATAGTATAAAAGAAGGAAAGAAAACAGTAATTCAGCTCAAGTGCAAAAAGTAAATACATCAAGAGTTAATTATTATTAACTCAATTAAATGAAAGTAAAGATCTCTCAATCTCACTTCAAAAAGAGAAAATCTATCTAACTAGCAGTAGGGATATCCTCCTCCTGCACCGGCTCCTCTCCTGCAGCACTACCAACGAACAACTATGAATCTGACATTTGTCGGTATCACAAATGCCAGGGCCCCAGCCAACAAAAGAAAAAGGTTACAGTTAGATAATTGTCTAAGTACATTTAAAGGTTTTAAATATGCAAGCATTATAAGGTGTAACAAGCTACAAAGAACGAGATAGTTATAAACTAATCATTTATAGTTAATCAATAAGGATGTAAAAATAACATACAAAATAACAACTAAATATGGTGAGGCTAAAAGCAAAAGTAATTGTAACTACTAAAATAAATCTGATCCTAACATGCTTATGATCATATGGGGACATGCTGAGTATAAAAAGAACACAAGTACTGAAATAAATATGCAATTCTAGCATTATAAGCATGCCAATATTTAATAACTAATCAGTAAGAGCATATATATGACATGCTGATTTAATATGTAAAAGGCCACTGAAACATGTGGCAAAAGTAAGCTAAGTAAAAGAATGAACTAAAGAGTAAAGCCACTGAAACATGTGGCAAAGCGAGCCAAGCACTAAAGTAAGGCCACTGAAACATGTGGCAAAGAAAAACAATTATTAAGAACTGAACTGAAGTAGAAGTACGCCTAAGACATAGCCCTGCCATAACAAAAATAGGCCATACAGGACCTCTGAATTGAAATTTCAACATGTATCCATCATAGGCATCCACAAAACTAGGTCCGAGTTGAACTTATAGAATAAGACATGTATCCATCCTAAACATCCACAGAGCTAGGTCAAAATCTATTCTATAATAAAATCAGAACTGAAGAGGTAGACTAAGCTAGGTCATACTCTACTAACTGAAAATACTGAAAGAATTGATTGAATGTTATGCCTTTCAAACACTAACTTAGGATGTATCTTCCATATCTTAAGTTCTCCTATTATGCTCAAGGAATAAGTCTCAATATTTAAGGTGTGCAGAGCAATCAAAGTCAAAGTAAATAAGAGACTCAATCTAGACTTATGTGATATTCGTTGTTGTCTAATTATCCAAATCTAACTATTTTGAGAAGATACAAGTTTAGGATCTCCAATATCCAACTATCGAGTAAGTTCTCAGATTTGTGACCTTAATATTAATATTAGAACTTAATAAATTCTAATTCATAATCATATGATGACTATAAAGATTTAAGGTAAGTAAATTAATTACTTAATTGTTATTATTTTCCTCTCTTAACCCAAATCTTGATTAAATAAATTAAGACTTAAGGATTCTAGATCCAAACTCCACTTGGTGTCCAAATCCTGAATCCAAAGTAGTATACTAGAAAGGATCTAGGGTTCACACTTTAAAACCCAAATTAAAGATAAGGAATTTTATAAGCTAAAGGATTCAGAAACTAAGACCTTAATTGAAAGGTTACTTTACTAATTACAGGATAAAATAATCAATTAAGAACTAAGAATCTAAGATCTATATTCAATCTTTAGGATAATTACATTATCATATAGATTAAATCAACCTATACCCACAAGTAAGGTTTCAAAAGACTTAAACAATTAAATCAAGTAAGGGAATTTCAAAGGAGGTTAATTCAGTTCAATTAGAAGATATAAAGTCTAAGATCTAAGATCTAATACTTGATCACTTTAGACTTAAGCTAGGTTTAGACTTAGAATTTTATAAGGGTATTTCTTTTAGGACTCAAACTTATGGATCAACTTAATTAAGCTATTAAACTAAGGATTTAGCACTTTAAGATAATTAGGCTTAGCTCCTAAGAAAGAGGGTCTTAAGGACACTTAAGGTATTAAGATCTTAGTGGAACTCACTTAAGTTCTCTCCACCTAGCATCAATGTTATTAACCTGAAATTTTAGAATGGTGCAAATAATCTATTTAGAGGTATTTTACTGAATCTTCAAGGTTTAAAGGGTGCTTAAACACATTTTGGCCAAAATGACCAAAATACCACTCTTAAGGCTAAACTGGGATTATAGGATTTAATCATCTAAATTGATTCAAATCTGTGTTAATGAGTTCCATACTGATTAATGAAGTAGAATGCACACTTATCTTAGATTTTGGTAACCTAATTAGTCTAATTAACACTAATCACCATTTAAGGTCAATTAAGGTGATTAAAGAAGTTAGGGCATACTATGGTGATCCAATCTCATTCATAGGCTCTAATACACTTAAGAAGGTATTAGGAACTTAGTTCACCAAAATTAGAAGATTAATTATGGTTTAAATCACTAATCCCTAATTAGGATAACTAAGAGATGATTAATACAATTAAGGTTTCTAAATTTCTTTTAATGGTCTACATAGATTTCTTATGGTCTCATGAGCATTCAGAGACTTTAATCAACATTTTTGGATATTAATTAAATTTATTATGATTTAATTAAAAACATAAAAGAATTAGACAATAATTTAAAATCTAACTATTGGATTTTTAATTTTATTTTATATTAATGTTCTTTGCATTTTTCTGATTAAAATGGTATACTGGATCCTATCATTTAGATAAGTATAGCTAAAGTTATTTAAATAATTTAATCTGCATTTTTATTTAAATAAAAACCATAAGTTTGATTTTCTGAATTAATTTCCTTAAGAAAATTAATTCAGAAATCCTTTTATTTATCTGTCGGCCCAAATTTAAAAAGGCACGGGTCACGGGTCAGCTCGACCCGTGACTTCCTCTTCTTCCTCCCGACTGGCTCTGCCCCAATTGACCTTCAGCACTGCAATACTCGATACCTAGAGGACGACTGCGGCTCAATTCAATCCCTACACGTTTCTGAAGTTGAGACGCATTAATTCCACCACTAAGCCCTCTCCGGGACGCGCTGAATTGCTGGATGGCTATACGATGGATTCAGCCCTACTCACATCATTTAGGGTTTATTGTGAGGAGTAAATTCTCCTCACAGAGACGACCATTTGGCCAGAGCTCGATCCCTACACCATCTTGGTGGTGAGGCGGATCGAAGCCCTCTGGTCACGAGCCTTGGAGTGCCCTGGATCATTGGATCCTTACTCGAGCTCAACTACGAGCTCGCGATGCAAAGTAGACCATCGATCGATCGCGATGGGCTAGCCCAGACCCTATGGACAGTCACATTGGGTCTGGTTAACTTGCCTTATCGATCCACGATTGCTTTGAGAGAAATTGGGGGCTCGGATCTTCAGAGGAATGTCGGCATTCCGTCTGGATGGAGCTTGATCCCGACAGTGGACTCCCACTGTCAGCATTGAGCTAGGCCCAATGCCACCAATTCCTAAGCATCTTAAGGTTTAGAGATTGGTATCTATAGCATCACAGAGCTATCCTAGCATTCGAATTGAAGGACTATGCTTACACGGCTCAGTCGGTTAGAGGCAGTACCTGGAGTTCGATAGTTGATTACGACTGAGATGAAAGGAAGGGCTCTGAGTACTCCCGATAGTTGTAGAAGCTAGCTAGAGGTCTGAATGCAAGACACACACCCACTATCAGCGGTTCATAGCACTTGAATCATCGGGGAAACTGAAAGCACCGAGAGCAAAGGGCGGAAGAATTGAGCTTCACAGTGAGGAAATGCGTTCACTGTGGAATCAATGGAGGTTTTTATAGGCTTTAGAGAGATATAGGTCTGGTCGGCGAGGCTGGGAGCTAGGAGTTCAGGCTCGGGCCGATGGCATTTTCAGCTACTCCAAATGGATTATTCTAGTCCTCCGGATCGCTATACTAGGCTCGCCCAAGAGCGGAAAGATCTTAATGGTCTAGGTGACCTAGCAGAGGAGTGGAAGACAGGATAGATGTAGCCTAATACGAGCGAATTTCCCTGTCGGGCCTGTTATCGATTGAAGACAACGATCCACAGCGACGGGGTCCTTCTCCATCGTCTGATCGAAAGGCTGTTGGCGATAGACGGTCTGATGAAGACTTTGGATAACAGAAACGCGGATGAGATCTCGAACATTGGATAGAAGATATCGATCGAGCGATAAGATCTAACCATGACGTGAGGTAGCGCGAGCCGTTGGATTAAATGTGCTGAGATGTGTGCTAACGTATTGAGTGGCTTAAATCTATGCACCGCTGTCGGGACCCCGCAGCGGATCTGCCGCGGTCCCGACAGCAAATCCCGTGTATTAAAATTATATATATATATATATATATATATATATATATATATATGCATAATTTAATTAATATTAATCCATTTAATAATTAATTAAATTCTAATTAATTCCATAATCTAATTTAAGCTTAAATGAGCTTCAAAAATTCTCAAAAATTTACCCTTAGCTAATTAGGGCATGAGGAATTTAAAAATGAAATCATATTTTGATTTGGAGATCAAATTAATTTAGGTATTTTCTAGGGCTTAAAAATAGGCAAAAATACAAAAATTCTCAATTTAGCTCCGATTGATTTCAAACTTTTAGGGTTATATTTAAATGACCAATCGAATCTAATGGAATCAAAATTAGAGCTTGGTTTGGCTTAATTAAGCTGAATTTAGCTAGGGTAACAACTAGGGCTATTTAGACTCCCCCACTTAAGAATGATGTCGTCCCCGACATCACCTAGTGAAGAAAGCACTACAAGGACTGAAATATTTAAAGGAAACCGATAAGAAAGAAAAGAACAGTACTTGGATTTGCAAAAAGCTGAGGATATTTATTGCGCATATCCACTTCTTTTTCTCAAGTTGATTCTTATTTATACCTTCTACATAATTATTATATCTATGAATTTGAATATATTATTATGTTTATTCAAAAAAAATCTTCCTATTTAAAATCCATAGATTATGCAAACTTTCTTGAACGAATATATTTTAATAAAAAACTAGTAGTTATGTTAAATATGTGTTTCGTCTATTTTAATGCTTTTCCAAGTATCCTTCAGCAGTTTATCGAAGATCCTCTTATACATTATATTCGATATAAAGGCAATTTAATTATATTGTTAAAAGGAAATATTTTTTTAAATTTAATATTAATAATAATAAATAAAAGGGAACTTTATCTTGTAAATCTTTGGCAATATTATTTTAACTTTTGGTCTCACCCTTATTATAGAATTATTAATAAACAATTAATTAACTATCTTTTCTATTCTATAGGAATAGTATATTTTTCAAATATACTACGAAAGTCTTTGAGAATAAAGAATATAATGTTAGAGAATTATTTTGTCCTAACTATTTTAATTAAAGAATTATATAACATAGTTCCATCTAGTTATCTTATTAAATCTTTGGCAAAAGCTAATTGTTGTACTACCAAAGGTAAACCTATTGGTAAATTGATCCTAACTCATTTATCAGATTCTGATATTATTTATCATTTTTGTAAAATATATAATAATCTTTTTTATTATCATAACAGATCTTCAAATTTAAATAAGATTTATTTTTTAAAGTATATACTTCAACTTTCTTGCGTTCAAACTTTGACTCATAAACATAAAGGTAAAGTAAACTTTTTGTAATTGGTTCTTCGGCATAAGAAAGATCAGGTTGGATTTCTACTGCTGAAAGTTGAACAAGGTGAGAAGGGTCTCTGAGATATCTCGTTAATGACGATACATGAAACACATTATGGACAGCTACAAAGTCATCAGAAAGATTTAATCGATAGGCAGATGATCCTACTTTAGCTGGTTACTTAAAAGGTTCAACATAGCAGGGACTGAGTTTTCCTGTTACACCAAATCTGTAGACACCCTTCATTGGACTGACTTTCAAATAAGCAGAATCTCCTATATTAAATTCTAGGAGGCGATGATGAGCATCATGATATTTGCTCTGATGATCTTGAGCTGAAAGAATCCTTTGCTGAATTAGGTCAATCTTCTTGTTAGTTTCTTCAACTAACTTAGAACCAAAAAGTTGAACGCTTCCTATTTCTGACCAAGCTAGCATAGTACTTCATTTTCTACCATACAATACCTCATAAGGAGACATTTTAATACTGGCATGGAAAATGTTATTGTAGGTAAACTCCACTAACGGGATATGATCTTCCCAGGAATCAGCAAAATCAAGAACACTAAGCCTGAGCAAATCTTCCAGAACTTGATTCACTCTTTTAGTCTGACCATCCATTTGAGGATGAAAAGCTGTACTCATGGCTAAAGTAGTACCCAGATCTTGATGTACAGCTTGTCAAAACTTAGAAGTAAATCTGCTATCTCTATCGGATACTATTGATTTTGGAATACCATGCAGTCTCACAATTTCCTTGATATAGAGTTTTGCTAACTTCTGTACAGAGTCAGTCTGACAGATAGGAAGAAAGTGCGCTGATTTAGTCAAACGATCTACTATAACCCAAGTTGCATCGGCATCGGATTTTGCGCGAGGTAATCCAATGACGAAATCCATGGATATGTCAAACCATTTCCACTCAGGAATTTCTAATGGATGTAGAAGACCACCGGGTCTTTGGTGCTCGGCCTTTACTAGATTACAGGCATGATACTTAGCCACAAAATTGGCTACATCCTTTTTCATACCGGGCCACCAAAATAATTGCTTTAGATCCTCGTACATCTTAGTACTGCCTGGGTGAATATGATACCCAGAATTATGGCCTTCAACCAACACTTCACGATGCATTGATTTAGGAATCCACAAACAATTACCTTGATAAATTACGCTATTCTGCAACTGCAGATCATGACGAAGACCACCTTCAATATCTGCTTTGAACTTCAGATAATGATTGTCTTTGGTCTCGAGATAGAAACATCTCTGTGGAAGGTAGGTTCCACATTGATATTTACCAGAAGCAAACTTAGCATATCACCACTAACTGAAAAAATTTCAAGCTTACGAAATTCTTATTCTAAAGAACTAGAGGCGATCATGGAAGATAAAGTAACATGATGACTAAGAGCATCGGCCATTACATTTGCTTTTCCAGGGTGATACTAAATACTGAGATCATAATCACTGATGAGTTCTAACCATCCTCTTTGACGACAATTCAGTTCTCTTTGAGTAAAGATATACTTCAAGGTTTGATGATCAGTGAAAATCAAACACTGAACTCAATATAAATAGTTACGCCATATTTTTAAGGCAAAAATTATAGCGGCAAGTTCAAGATCATGAAATGGATAATTTTTCTCGTGGGGTTTAAACTGACGAGAGGCGTAAGCAATTACCTTACCCTCTTGCATTAACACGCAACCTAAACCAATTCCAGAGGCATCAGTGTATACCTGATAGTTCAAGCCTTCCTTGGGCAGAACAAGAACTGGAGCAGTAGAGAGTGCGTTCTTCAGAGTTTGAAATGCTTCCTCGCATTCCGGGCTCCAAATAAATGGAACAAATTTTTGGGTTAACTTAGTCAAAGGCGAAGCGATCTGGGAAAAGCCTTTAACAAATTTTTTATAATATCCAGCTAATCCCAAGAAACTTCTAATATCTGTGACTGACTTAGGTTGAACCCAGTCTTGGATAGCGCTCACTTTGCTCTGATCTACATGAATACCCTGGGCATCGACTACGTGTCCCAAAAATGCAATGGATTTAAGCTAGAACTCACACTTGGAGAACTTGGCATACAGCTGATGTTCACGCAAAGTTTCCAATATTAATCTCAAGTGTTCTTCATGATCTTTTAAGGTTTTAGCATAAATGAGGATATCGTCAATGAAGACGATCACAAACTTGTCTAAGTATGGCTTCAGAACTCACTGCATCAAATCCATGAAGATTGATGGCGCATTAATGAGTCCGAAGGACATCACTAGGAATTCAAAATGACCATAACGAGTACAGAAAACGGTCTTTCCTACATCATCTTCTTTTACTTGCAATTGATGATATCCAGACCTTAAGTCAATCTTAGAGAATATGATAGCTCCAGATAACTAATCAAATAAATTATCAATTCTAGGTAATGGGTATTTATTCTTTATGGTGACTTTATTTAGTTCACAATAATCTATGCACATTCGCATAGATCCATCCTTCTTCTTTACAAACAGAACAGGTGCTCCCCAAAGAAACATACTCAGCCTAATAAGGCCTTTATTCAAGAGCTCCTGCAATTGTTAATTGAGTTCTTGCAATTCCTTAAGTGCCATTCTGTATGGTGCTCTAGATATAAGCTGGGTACCTGAAGCTAGTTCAATAGAGAACTCGACTTCTCTGGAAGGAGGTACACTAGGCAGATCTTTTGGGAATACGTCGATGAATTACTTAACTACTTTACAATCAGGAGAGGTATACTTTCCTTTGCTTCACCCATCATAGTGACCAAAAAAGCAACACAACCCTTACTAATTAATTGTTTAGCTTTAATAGCATTTATTAACGATTACTGTGTATTAATTTTTTTTATAAAAGTCTCAGACTTGCCCTAGGAATGAAGAGTGACCTTCTTTTTCAGGTAGTTTATCATGGCATTATTGTCACTGAGCCAGTTCATCTCAAGGATAATATCAAAGTTTGCTAATGGCAAGATGATTAATTCGGAGTTAAACTCCTGACCATTTAATTGAATTTTGATGTTACAAAACTTATAGACACTTAGTTGGGCTCCAGATGGAAGTCCAATGCTTAAGGATTTTGCTAAGTTGTATAGTCGTGGTTTAAGGATGTTGGCAAATCATTTAGAAATAAATAAATGACTAGCACTGGTATCAAATAACACATTATAGGGCTGGTCATTAAAATAAAGTGTACCTAATTTATTCATACGAATCGCATTAACAAATTGCAATAATTAAGGTACATAAATGCAATTATAAAAGGAGAGGTTCAGAAATGTGTACCTGAAACCACACTATTGTCTTCAGCGGCTTCTAAAGGTGTTAAGGCATAAACTCACGCAGGACCGGCAGGATGGTTATTTACCTGCCTCCTAGGATTATTCTGGGACTTAGGAGCAAATGGCTGCTCTGGAGCAGCTTTAGGTGCAGGGGCTGGCATTATGGTCAAACTCGGCTCTCTTCTGTTCATGGGAGTAGCTCGGAACACCTGGTTCTTCTGATATGGTTTTATTGGAACTCCATCCACTATTTTTGTATGTGTACAGTGATAGAATATATGGCCTAGTCGTCCACAATTGTAGCACTTATGGCCGAAGTGATAACACTTGCTATATGGATGAGACCTATTACAGCCTTGAATAGGCTTGGCAGTTAGTGCAGCTTCCAATTGATAGACTTTTGCAGAGTTAGGCCTGTGCCTCTTGAAGGCTTCATGCTGGTTAGACGTTGATTGAACCTTTCGCTTGAGATCCTTTTCAGATTGATGATGCTCAATCACCTTAGCTGTCTCCACTAGCTCAAAGAAGCTAGTTAAGCGAAGTGGAACAATCTGATCTTTCAGTGAATCTCGGAGTCCACTAAGAAAGTGATGGCACTTAGCCGATTCAGAGTGAGTGATCTATGGAGCAAAATGAATTAACCTACGAAAATCTCTTTTGTAGTCAACAACAAAGCGACTTCCTTTAGTCAACCTTAGAATTGTGTCTGTAATGATATTTTGTGCAGACGGGGGATGAATTCAGTTTTAAATGCTTCAATGAACTCATCCCAAGGGATGTCTTCTAGTTCATAGTCAATGAACTTCATATTCCTGACCTCCTCCCACCAGTATTCTGCTTCAGCATGAAACATGTGTGTAGTGAGACAGACGACGGCTTCTGAGTTTGGGATCTTCAAACTAATAAGATCCTTTTCTACTGTCTTTAGCCAGTCGGTTATATCCATTGGCGATAAGTTTCCACCGAAGGTGGAAGGCCTTAGTCTTAAAAATTTATGGAGAAGACTATCTATTGAGTGATGGGAAGGAAATGTATATTGCGGAACAGGGATAGCAAGAACAACAACAACGGCTGGAACAGGTTGATCATTTATCATCTTCTGCATGACTATTGCTTGTTGGGCTTGGTTTTCCAGCAGGGTTGCTACCATTGCCCACAAATGAGCCACTTCATCGGTAGAATTACGGGATGCGATAGTATTTTTGATAGGAGTGACAGTAGGTGACGATCCAGTATTCATTCTATTTAAACAATGCAAACCAGATTTCAGAATAACTCTAAGGAAGGCAGTCTTTTAAAGTTGTGATAGATATCAAAAATTTTCATTACTTGTTGAAATAAGGGATTACATAAGATTAAAGAAATGCCAAAAAGCATAACTCTACTAGAATCATATAAGTCAAAAGATGACAATCGTTCTAACTAACACTCAGACATCCTTGATATACTCAGCCCTAAAGGCCACACAAAAGTCCTCAAAAGTCACTTCCTGACGCTTCCTCTTACGCTTCCTTTCAAGCTTTCCAATGGTGTTGTACTACCAGACTTTTGCATAATCCAGCATCAGATCCATCACAATGTCCACGTAGAGTGGCTCAGGACACTCTATGTGCTTCAGGACTGACTCCACTTGGCTCAACCACTCCTTGGCGTATATAGGAAATTCAAGCCCTCGGTACGCTATCTGATGTAGAACTAGGGTTCCTTTCGATGAAACCCCTTTGATTTGCCATTTTCTCTCCTATCTCCATTTGAAACTATAACTCCAAGCCAACTCAAAGGCATGCATATAATAGTCCAAGTCAAACTCTTCATGATCCATTTGATCTTAACATTAGAATATATTAGTTTTGGTTAGCTATAGATGACTAGATATTTAGGATATGAGTATTTCAGTCTATATTCCTCAGAGAGTTACTAATATTACTATGTTATGGATGTTATGTCTTGATGTTTGCATTTCAGAAGATTGGCCCATTAGGTAGAAAGGAATCATGGATCCGATTCTGACACCTTATGGTGTTCTCTGATACCAACTATGGGGCCCCGTACTTTCCCGCGGCCATGCTAATGCTGGTATTAGCATAATCGTAGGGAGTACGGCTCTCCAAATGTGGAAAATCCCTAACTCAGGTAGAGTCAGGTAGGACCCAACTCACCTTAAGCCAAGGACTTGTCACCTATAATTAGAAACATATATCAATACATATCAAAGTAGCGAAAGCAGAAAATATAATGCAATATCCATAGGCATAGCATAGTATAAATGAAGGAAAGAAAGCAGTAATTCAGTTCAAGTGCAGAAAGTAAATACATCTTGAGTTAATTATTACCAACTCAATTAAATGAAAGTAAAGATCTCTCAATCTCACTTCAAAAAGAGAAAATCTATCTAACTAGCAGTAGGGAGATCCTCCTCCTGCACCGGTTCCTCTCCTGCAGCACTACCAACAAACAACTCTGAATCTGATATTTGTCGGTATCACAAATGTCAGGGCCCCAGCCAACAAAAGAAAAATGTTACAGTTAGATAATTGTCTAAGTACATTTTAAGCTACTTAAGTGAACTGAATATTTAAAATATCACATTTAAAGGTTTTAAACGTGCAAGCATTATAAGGTGCAACAAGCTACAAAGAACGGGATAGTTATAAATTAATCATTTATAGTTAATCAATAAGGATGTAAAAATAACATACAAAACAACAACTAAATATGGTGAGGCTAAAAGCAAAAGTAACTGTAACAATTGAAATAAATTTGATCCTAATATGCTTATGATCACATGGGGACATGCTGAGTATAAAAAGAACATAAGTACTAAAATAAACATGCAATTCTAGCATCCTAAGCATGCCAATATTTAATAACTAATCAGTAAGAGCGTATATACGACATGCAGATTTAATATGTAAAAGGCTACTGAAATATGTGGCAAAAGTAAGCTAAGTAAGAGAATGAACTAAAGAGTAAAGTCACTGAGGCATGTGGCAAAGAGAGCCAAGCACTAAAGTAAGACCACTGAAACATGCGACAAAGAAAAACAATTACTAAGAACTGAACTGAAGTAGAAGTACGCCTAAGACATAGCTCTGCCATAACAGAAACAGGCCATACAGGACCTCTGAATTGAAATTTCAACATGTATCCATCCTAGGCATCCACAGAGCTAGGTCCGAGTTGAACTTATCGAATAAGACATGTTGCGGGGCCCCCGTACCGACAACAATGAAGTACGGTGCTCCAACTGTGGTAAATCCCCAACTTAAGTAAAGTTAGGTAAACCCAACCTGCCTTAAGCCAAGGACTTGTCACCAAGTGCTATAATATTCATCAATATATAGATATCAAAGTGGTGGAAGCAATAAATAATGGAGTAACATCCACAAGCATACACAGTAAAAAAGAGAATGCAATAGAGTAACTCATCACAATGTAGAAATGAAGAAGAGGCTATCAAATAAGGGAGATTACGAACTAATTCTTTTGAGTAATCCAGAATTAATTATTACAAACTGAAGTTTAAAGAGAATGAAAAATGTCTCTCAATCTTATTGAAATATAAAGGCAATATCTAACTAAACAGTAGCAGCACAGTCCTCCTCCTGAACCTACTCCTCCTCCGCGACACTGCCCACGAACACGTCTGAATCTGACATTTGTCGGTATCACAAATGCCAGGGCCCCAGCTAACAAAATAAAAAGGTTATAGTTAAACAATTGTCTAAGTACATTTTAGGCTATTTTAATGAACTGAACATTTAAAGATATCACATTTTAACTTAACTACACATGCAAGCAGTAAAGGTGCAACAAGCTATGAAAGAAATGGGTAACTATAAACTATCTATTTATAGCCAGCATACAATGTAAAAATAAATATGGTGAGGCTAAAAGCTAAAATACACAGCAATTACAATACAATTCTAAACCTAACATGCTTATGATCATGTTAACATATGCTGAGTATATAAAAGAAACACAAGTACTGAAAATGTGCAATTCTAGCATCCTAAACATGCCAATATATATAAGTAAGCCATGTGAGTATACATACAACATACTAGTTAAGAATAGGAAAAGAACATAAAGGCCACTGAGACATGTGGCAAAAGCAAGCAATCTATGAAATATGAAGCCACTGAGACATGTGGCAAAGCGAGCAAATACGTGAAATAAGGCCACTGAAGCATGTGGCAAAGCAAATCAGAAAACAATACAATCCAGCTAAAGTAGCGATAAGCCTAAAACATAGTACTGTCATACCAGCCAATAGGCCATATAGGGCCTCCAATATCAATCAATCAATCCCCAGCTTAGCCATCCAAATATGCTAGGTCTGAGTCCAGTCTATACAATACTACTTCTGAAGAGGCAGAGTAAGCTAGGACATATTCTACCAACTGCAAACAAGGCAAAACTGAATGATATGCAATTCAAATACTAACTTAGGATGTATCATTCATATCCTAAGTTTTCCTATTATGCTCTAGGAATAAGGTTCAATATCCAAGGTATGCCAAGTAATCTAGTCAAAGTAAGCAAGAGACTCAATCTAGACTATGTGACATCTGATGTTATCTAATTACCCAATCTAACTACTCTGAGAAGGTACAAGTCTAGGGTCTCCAATATCCAGTTATCGAGTAGAATCTCAGATTTACGTCCTTAAAATTAATATTAGAACTTAACAAGTTCTAATCCAAAATCATGTGATGATTATATGGTTTAAGTAAGTAAATCAATGACCTAATTTATTTATATTTTACTCTCTTACCCAAATCTCGATTAAGTAAATCAAGATTTAAGGATTTAGAACTTAAACTCTAGGTTGAGTTCAAATCCCAAATCCAAGGTTTGCCTAACTAGAATCTAGGGTTCACATTTATTGCCCAAATTAAAGGTAAATGATCCCATAAGCTGAAAGATTCAGGAACTAAGAACTTAGTGAAAGGCTATTCTACTGATTTTAAGATAAAACAATCAATTAAGAACTTGAGAATCTAAGATCTATATTCAATCTTTAAGATAATCTTCTTATCTTATAGATTGAATCATCCTATACCCACATGGAAGATTTCAAAAGATTAAATAATCAATCATTAAAGAATTTCAATTGGAGATAGTTTAATTTTAAATTGAAGATCTAAGTCTAAGATCTAAGATCTAAAGATCTGAGAGTTGATCACTTTAGATCTCTAAATTAGGGTTTTATCTCAAGAGCTTCCATTTGTGATTTTTTTAGAATCTAAGTTCATTGTTAAACTATATGGAGCTTATTAAGGTTAAAATTGACTAATTTAACTATTAGATTAAACATCAAGCTCATATTGATCCTTTTATGGCTACTTAAGATCTAAGGGTCTGAGGTATGATCACTTTAGACTTTAAGCTAGATTTTAACTTAGACTTTACCAATTACATTTCTTTTAAGTTTTAGCTCTTAGGTTAACTTCACTAAACTTATTAAGGTGCTATTTAATCATCTCAATTATTAGATTCAAGGATTAATGCCAATTGACTCTTATAAGATCACTTAAGATCTAAGTGTCCTAATTAGGGATTAAGTGGAGATTTCTTGAATTGATAATCACATTAACATTACTATTAGTCTAAGAGTTCAAAGAACATTTCTAATCTACCCTAGGATAGTTTACTAAAATTACCAAGCTTTAAGGAGCATTTAAGCATATTTTGGTCAAAATGACCAAAATGCCCCTATTAAGGGTAAAATTAGGATTTTAGGATTTAGTTACCCAAGTTAGATCTAATCTATTTTAATGAGTTTCATATTGATTAGTGAAGTGAGAAACACACTTATATTAGGTTTTGATGACCTAATTAATCTTAATTAGCACTAATCAATTATTTAAGCCAATTAGGGTGATTAGTGAACATATGCATTCTTAGGGCAATCCAACCTTATACTTAGGTTAATATAGACCTAATATGACATTAGGAACAACCCCCATCCAAATCAGTGGCTTAATTAGGGTTAATTTCACTAATCCTTATTTAAGGTGATTAAGGAGTGATTAAGAAAAATAATTATCCAAAATTAAATTTAAGGGTCTGATATTGTTCCTTAGGGTACAAGGAGTAATCAAAGCCCTTAATCTCATAAATTGGATACTTAAATAATTTTATATGATTTAATTAATGACAGCAAAGAGTTTGGCAAATAAATTTTAATCCAACAATTGGATCTAAGATTTTATTTTATATAGATTCCTTGAATTTTTTTTATTCAAATGGTATATTGGATCATATCATTTGGATTTGTATAACTAAAGTTATTTAATTAATTTAATCTGTATTTTTATTTAAATTGGAATCATATGCTTTAATTAATTTAATTCATAACCATAGAAAATATCATCCAATAATTATTTAATTAGCCGCGGCCCAAAATCAAAAGGCGCGGGCTGGGGGTCGGCCCGGCCCAGGACCCACGACTTTGTCTTCTTCCTCTCGACGGGTCCCGAGCCCGCCGAACTTTGGCGCTGAAATTCTTGGCGCACAGACGACGACGGCGGCTCGGCTTGATCCCTACACATTCCCTGAGTTAAGATGCGTTGATTGGACCAATAACCCCCATCTGGATCCTTCTGGATTGACGGGGTGCTACTCGACCGAGACGCCTTCGATACGGGCGTCTCAGGCCGACTGTGAGGGGGAAATTCTCCTCACAGAGGCCTCGATTCGACCGGGGTTCGATCCCTACACGTTCAGGGGGACTAGACACGTCGAACCCCCAACCTATCTTAACCTGAGGCGCAGCCAATCGCTGGGTCCTTACTCGAACTCAGCCATTGGCTCAGCTGCTAGCTCAGTTGATCGATACGATCAACTTGAGCTAGCTTAGCCCCAGGCGACAATCACATTGGGTTTCTAGATGGCTAAGGTAACCTAGACGACATCCAGGGCTCAATCCAGAGGACATAATGGAAATGAGCTTAAGGAAAATTCAATGGAGGAAGGTTGTACCTGAAATCGGGGTTACGGGCTTGGCCGAGGGGAAAGGAAGTGCTCCTGAGCTTCCTGAAGGACAGACGAAGGTTCACAGGGGGTATGAATGCCAGATGGACCCTCTATCAGTGGTTCTAAGCTCTTGAAATGCTGGAATTCGCCATGGAAGATGTGAGCTCCAAAGGCTTTAGCTGGGGAAATTGAGGGTTCACAGTGAGCAAAGGGACTCACTGTGATTCACCGAGGGTATTTATAGGCCAAGGGGGCTACGGGGGTGGTTTCCAGAGCTCGGGCAATGGCGAGAGGCTCGGGCCGAAGGGAATGGCTCGGGCCAACGGCTATGGGCAATTTGGGGAGAAGGCAAATTCGGTGATTTTCCCGTACTGCCACATGACAGGGAGGATCCTGGCTGTCGGGGTGGGACTAGACGCAGACGGACGAGGCGAGCGAGACGATCCACTGTGCTCGGGGCAGGAGAGGAAATTCGATGATTTTCTCGTACTGCCACGCGACAGGGAGGATCTTGGCTGTCGGGGTGGACCATACGCAGACGGACAAGGCGAGGGAGACGATCCACAGTGCTCGGGTTCGTCTCCGCCGTCTGATGGAGCGATCGTTGGGGATAGACAGCCTGATGCGGCTTCTACTTAACCGAACCACGGATTAAATCCCGAGCGTCGGATCTGAGATGCCGATCGGGCGGATGGGATTAGATTACGGCGCGCGGTATGCGAGCCGTTGGATTAAACGCGCTGAGATGCGTGCCAGATCATCCATTCGACGGGTAAGGTGCCCCGCTGTCGGGAGCCCGCAGCGGATCTGCCGCGGTCCCGACAGCAAATCCTACTTAATGAAAAATAATTAATTTAATTAAACTAAATAAAAAAATGTATTTAAATAATATATAATTATTCTTAATTAATTCAAATCCAATTTAGGACCAAATGAGCCCCAAAAATTCTCAAAAATTCACCCTTAGCTAATTTGGGTGTGAGGAATACAAAAATGAAATCAGATTTTAGTTTGGAGATCAAACTATTTTAGATATTTTTCAGGGCTTAAAAAATAGCCAAAAATACTAGATTTTCTAATTTAGCCCCGATTGATTCCAAACTTCTAGGGTTATGTTTGAATGACCCATTGAATCCAATATAATCAAAATCAAGCCTTGGTTTAGCTTAATTAATCCAGGTCTAGCTAGGGTAACAACTTAGGGTTATTACACATGTATCCATCCTAGACATCCGCAGAGCTAGGTCAGAGTCTATTCTATAACAAAACTAGAATTGAAGAGGTAGACTAAGCTAGGTCATACTCTACTAAAAAACACTAAAAGAACTGATTGAATGATATGCCTTTCAAACACTAACTTAGGATGTATCTTCCATATCCTAAGTTCACCTATTATGCTCAAGGAACAAGGCTCAATATTCAAGGTGTGCAGATCAATCAAAGTCAACATAAATAAGAGACTCAATCTAGACTTATGTGATATCCGTTGTTGTCTAATTATCCAAATCTAACTATTTTGAGAAGATACAAGTTTAGGATCTCCAATATCCAGCTATCGAGTAAGATCTCAGATTTGCGACCTTAATGTTAATATTATAACTTAATAAGTTCTAATTCATAATCATATGGCGACTATAAGGATTTTAGGTAAGTAAATTAACGACCTAATTGTTATTATTTTCCTCTCTTAACCCAAATCTTGATTAAATAAATTAAGACTTAAGGATTCTGGATCCAAACTCCACTTAGTGTTCAAATCCTGAATCCAAAGTAGTATACTAGAAAGGATCTAGGGTAGGGTTCACACTTTAAAACCAAAATTAAAGATAAGGGATCTTATAAGCTGAAGGATTCAAAAACTAAGATCTTAATTGAAAGGTTACTTTACTAATTACAAGATAAAATAATCAATTAAGAATTAAGAATCTAAGATCTATATTCAATCTTTAGGATAATTACATTATCCTATAGATTAAATCAACCTATACCCACAAGGAAGGTTTCAAAAGATTTAAACAATTAAATCAAGGGAATTCTAAAGGTGGTTAATTCAGTTCAATTAGAAGACCTAAAGTCTAAGATCTAAGATCTAAGATCTAATACATAATCACTTTAGACTTAAGCTAGGTTTAGGCTTAGAATTTTACAAGGGTATTTCTTTTAGGACTCAAACTTATGGATCAACTTAATTAAGTTATTAAACTAATGATTCAACACTTTAAGATAATTAGGCTTAGCTCTTAAGAAAGAGGGTCTTAAGGACACTTAAGGTCTTAAGATCTTAGTGGAACTCACTTAAGTTCTCTCCACCTAGCATCAATGTTATTAACCTGAAATTTTAGAAAGGTGCAAATAATCTATCTAGAGGTATTTTACTGAATCTTCAAGGTTTAAAGGGTGCTTAAACACATTTTGGCCAAAATGACCAAAATACCCCTCTTAAGGCTAAAACTGGGATTATAGGATTTAACCATCTAAATTGATTCAAATATCTTTTAATAAGTTCCATACTGGTTAATGAAGTAGGATGCACCCTTATCTTAGATTTTGGTAACTTAATTAGCCTAATTAACACTAATCATCATTTAAGGCCAATTAAGGTGATTAAGGAAGTAGGGCATACTAGGGTGATCCAATCTTATTCATAGGCTCTAATACACTTAAGAAGACATTAGGAACTTAGTTCACCAAAATTGGAGGATTAATCATGGTTTAATTCAATAATCCCTAATTAGGGTAATTAAGAGATGATTAATACAATTAAGGTTTCCAAATTTCTTTTAATGGTCTACATAGATTCCTTATGGTCTCATGAGCATTTAGAGACCTTAATCAACATTTTTGGATATTAATTAAATTTATTATGATTTAATTAAAAACATAAAAGGATTAGATAATAATTTAAAATCTAATTATTGGATCTTTAATTTTACTTTATATTAATGTTCCTTGTATTTTTCTGA
Source organism: Gastrodia elata (assembly GCA_016760335.1). Lineage (NCBI taxonomy): Eukaryota > Viridiplantae > Streptophyta > Magnoliopsida > Asparagales > Orchidaceae > Gastrodia > Gastrodia elata. The sequence continues at coordinate 193,557 of JACERR010000039.1, read as the reverse complement.
TTAAAATGGTATACTGGATCATATCATTTGGATAAGTATAGTTAAAGTTATTTAAATAATTTAATCTGTATTTTTATTTAAATAAAACCATATGTTTGATTTTTTGAATTAATTTCCTTAGACTTCGTCTTCTTCCTCCCGACTGGCTCTGCCCCAATTGACCTTCAGCGCTGCAATACTCGATACCTAGAGGACGACGGCGGCTCAATTCAATCCCTACACGTTCATGAAGTTGAGACGCATTAATTCCACCACTAAGCCCTCTCTGGGACGCGCTGAATTGCCGGATGGCTATACGATGGATTCAGCCCTACTCACAGCATCTAGGGTTTACTGTGAGGAGTAAATTCTCCTCACAGAGATGACCATTTGGCTAGAGCTCAATCCCTACACCATCCTGGTAGTGATGCGAATCGAAGCCAGAGGGTCACGAGCCTTGGAATGCCCTAGATCGTTGGATCCTTACTCGAGCTCGGCTACAAGCTCGTGGCGCAAACCAGACCATCGATCGATTGTGATGGGCTAGCCCAGACCCTATGGACAATCACATTGGGTCTGTTTAACTTGCCTTATCGATCCACGATTGCATTGAGAGGAATTGGGGGCTCGGATCTTCATAGGAATGTTAGCATTCTGTCTAGACGGAGCTCGATCCCGATAGTAGAGTCCCACTGTCAGCATTGAGCTAGGCCCAATGCCACCAATTCCTAAGCATCCTAAGGCTTAGAGATTGGTATCCGGAGCATCACAGAGCTATCATAGCATTCGAATTGAAGGACTGAGCTTACACAGCTCAGTCGGGTAGAGGCAGTACCTGGAGTTCGATAGTTGGTTACGATTGAGATGAAAGGAAGGGCTCTGAGTATTCCCGACAGTTGCAGAAGCTAGCTGGGGGTCTGAACGCCAGACACACACCCACTATCAACGGTTCGCATCACATGAATCACCGGGGAAATTGCGAGCACCGAGAGCAAAGAGCGGAGGAATTGAGCTTCACAGTGAACAAAGGCGTTCACTATGAAATCAATGGAGATATTTATAGGCTTTAGAGAGATCTAGGTCTGGTGGGCGAGGCTGGGAGCTAGGAGTTCAGGCTCGGGCCAAGGGAATTTTCAGCTACTCCAAATGGAGTACTCCAATCCTCCGAATTGCCATACTAGGCTCTCCCAAGAGCGGAAAGATCTTAATAGTCTAGGTGACTTGGCAGAGGAGTGGTAGACAGGATTGACGTGGCATGATACGAGCGAATTTCCTTGTCGGGCCTGCAATCGATTGAAGACGATGATCCACAGCGATGGGGTCCTTCTCCATCGTCTGATTGAGAGGCCGTTGGCGATAGACTGTCTGATGAAGACTTCAGATAACAGAAGTACGGATGAGATCTCAAACGTCGGATGGAAGATGTCGATCGAGCGACTGAGATCTAACCACGGCGCGAGGTAGCGCGAGTCGTTGGATTAAACGCGCTGAGATGCGTGCTAACATATTGAGTGGCTTAAACTTATGCACTACTATCGGGACCCCACAGCGGATCTGCCGTGGTCCTGACAGCAAATACCATGTATTAAAATTATATATATAATTAATTTAATTAATATTAATCCTTTTAATAATTAATTAAATTCTAATTAATTCCATAATCCAATTTAAGCTTAAATGAGCTCCAACAATTTCCAAAAATTTACCCTTAGCTAATTAGGGCATGAGGAATTCAAAAATAAAATCATATTTTGATTTGGAGATCAGATTAATTTAGGTATTTGCTAGAGCTCAAAAATAAGAAAAAATACCAAAATTCTCAATTTAGCTCCGATTGATTTCAAACTTCTATGGTTGTGTTTAAATGATCCATTGAGTCTAATATAATCAAAATTAGAACTTGATTTGGCTTAATTAATCTGGTTTTATCTAGGGTAACAATTAGGGTTGTTACATTGAGTTGTTATTTTTTTCAGCAGCATCTTGTTATTCGGGGAGGTTGTGTTTGGGTCCTTCTTACGTAATGCGCGTGGTGACGGGATGGGGCGTTACAGTTGGTATCAGTATCATAAAGTGTCGAATAATGAGTGTGTTCCTATCTACCTTATGATCTATTCTTTGGAACAGTTATGATCTTAATCACTAAATATGAGTAATAGCAATATCTATAACTTCATCAAGTTGAAATCTTAGAAATGAAAAACTAAGAATGTCTAGAAATGACACCTTAGGAATTGAATAAATGTTAAAAGTTATGTAAAAGTGAAATGCAAATAAAGGACCTCAAAGGGATCTGAACGAACTTTAAAGAAGAAAAATATATAAATAACTTGTTCATGAGTAAAGTAAATGTGAAACTAGAACTTATAATTGAATAAAATTTTTGGTAATGGATTACCAAGATTTAGAGTATTACTTCACCTTAGTCAATTCAGTGAGTATTGGGAGGATGATTTACAAGATAGCAAGATCTATGGATGAGTCATGGAAGGAGTATCTCCTGGTGGTAGAAGTGATGGATAAGATATTAGTTTGCCCAACTTTTCAAGGAACTAGTCTCCTTGCCCTTGCAAAGGAGTGGGTAGATTGAGTGGCTACGACATTCAGAGAGACTGCATGTCCAGATGATTACCACATTTAGATTCTGGGTACTCTACTTGGAGGCTCAATTGATAGATGGTGGTACTGGACCTACAGAAGGCTCTCAAGGAGGCATCAAGTAGTTTCATTCGATGATTTCTATATTGCCTTTAAGGCAGAGTATTGTAGTTGATAATTTTGAGTCATTTTATGTATCTTCCTTCTGCATTAGCTGTCTATCTGTCTATCATTGTAACTTCTCTTTTTGAGAAAGTAAATAAAAGAAATAGTAAATTTTCCTTTTTGCTAAATTTATATATTTGGATATTGCAATCATGAATTCTGAATTTCCATCAGCTCCCACTCCCATTAAAAATACGGTCTCATCCTCTAGCGGATCGGATGAACTTAACTCTTTAGCTAGCCAGATGAAGGTATTTATTGAAAGCAATTTCGAACAGTTGCAAGAAACTCGTGCCTTAATTCTCAGCACTCAGTAACAGTCATTTCCTCAAGGAGGAACCTCTTCTGCACCCCACTTCACTGGGGATGGAATTCTCCATAGCTTTCTTCATCTAAGAACATCGACTTTCAATGGGGCAATGAACCCCATTAACACCATCAGCTAGCTAAAAGTAGTTGAAAAGAATTTGGCGAGCATCAAGTGCCCAAAATCCGAGGCGATTCGTCTGGCTACGCATCTATTCCAGGACGAAGCAGAGTATTGGTGGAAAAATGAGCGCAATACCAAGTTTGCGGACTACGAAATAGAAGATATATCTTGGGACATTTTTGTAGAGGCTTTTAAGGAAGCCTTCATTCTGGTGTCAGCACAGACGTTCTAGAAGATGAGTTGCTCCATCTAACGCAAGGTGGGAGATCTGTTGCTGACTAAGAAATGGAATTTTGTCATTTATCACGCTTCACCCCTGAGTTAGTGAAGACAGAAGCCTCACGTTGCCACAGTTTCCTTAAGGGGATAAGAGATTCTATCAAAGCCCACCTGATCTCCCAGCAGATTAAGTATTTTTTTGAATTAGTAGAAGTTGTCTGTCTACAGGAAGGATTCTAAGGACAAATGGACAGGAAATGGAAGACCAGTTTCATGCAGCCATGAAGAAAACTTTGTTCAGCGAAGGGTGGCCAAAGTTTATAATATGGGTGTCGAGCTAGCCCTAGCAACAGATACTGAATGCAAGCACCACCACCCTTATGGCAAGTGTTACCCCAAGGGTAATGTATGCTACAATTGTGGCAGGGAGGGCCACCATTTCTATCATTGCGATGCCATCACTACTATTGACGGAGTGAGGATCACTTGTACAAATTATGGTCAAACCTTCTGTTTGTAACCTCTAAATGGTCGGGCTCCTGCCTTGGCTGTGATGCCATCATCTACTCCATCTGCAGCTCCAAAAGCAACTACTCCTGCTCTCAGGCCGGCCTATAACCGTCAAGGCCAACGGCCCCAAAATAAGCAACTGACAACTCCTGCTAGAGTTTACATGTTAACTCCCGCTTCAGCGCATGAGGATAACAATGTCGTCTCAGGAATATTTTAGATTTATTGTAATTCCAATTATTTTTAGTTCAAGCTTTATAAATATTGCATATAATGATATCTTATCATTGTGGTGATTTAGGCACCTTAATGATAAACAGCAAACCCTATAATGTTTTATTTGATACCGGAGCAAGTCATTCTCTTATATCTAAAAATTAGGCTAAGTCATTGATATCCCATCATATCGAATAGAAAGTTCATTATGCATCGGGTTACCATTTGGAACTTCTATGCAATCACATCAATTTTATAACCTAGAAATCCCTATCAGAAACCAGAAGTTCGAAGCCAAATTAATAATGCTGCTAATTGCCAATTTTGATATAATTTTGGGCATGAATTGGTTAAGCAAACATGGTGCTTCCAAAAAAAGAAAATCATTTTAGCAGTGGGAGCCAATAAAAAACATTTGTAGGCAAATTTAGTACTCAAGCTTTATTGATCAACGCAATGAATGCTGAAAGGCTAGTTCGAAAAGGATGCGATGTGTATCTAGTGGCTATGCTAGGAGAAAAGAAAAAAAGTATTCTAATCTCAAAAAACTGAGTAGTGTGCGAATTCCCTGATGTATTCCCAAAAGACCTGCCTGGTCTTCCTCTTGTTCGAGAGGTGGAATTTCCTATAGAGTTAATTTCGGGAACGTAGCCATTGTCAAAATTTCCTTATCAAATGGTGCCTAATGAGCTTCAAGAGTTGAACAAGCAGCTTCAAGATTTGCTTGAGAAAGGTCTCATTTGGCCAAGTTCATATCCTTGGGGAGTGTCAGTGTTGTTCGAGAAAAATAAAGGTGGATAGATGCGCATGTACATCGATTATCGTGAGCTAAACAAAGTAACTATTAAGACTAAATATCCCCTAGCAAAAATTGATGATCTATTCGATCAGCTGTTTGGAGCTAAAGTATTTTTCAAGATCGATCTGTGATCTGGCTACCGCCAGTTAAGAGTTAAAGATATGAATGTAGAGAAGACAGCTTTCAGAATGCACTATAAACATTATGAATTCCTAGTAATATCTTTTGGCTAACTAATGCACCGTCCATCTTTATGGATTTAATGCAGCGTGTGCTGAAAATATATATGGATATATTTGTCATCATTTTTTTCGATGATATTCTGATTTATTCCAAAAGCCAAGCAGAGCACGAGAAACACCAAAGGTTGGTGTTAGAAGAACTTAAAAACCATGAACTTTATGCCAAGTATTCCAAGTGCGAGTTCTAGATTGACTCAGTCACTTTTCTGGGTCATGTCGTAGATGCTCAGGGAATCAGAATAAATCAGAATAAGGTTAGCGCCATTTAGGATTGGTCTCAACCAAAGTATGTGATTAATATTAGAAACTTTTTGGGTCTAGCAGGTTATTATAGAAAATTCATCAGAGGCTTCTCTCATATATCATCTCCCTTAACAAAGTGGACTCAGAAGGTAGTGCCATTTATCTGGAGTCCTGGATGTGAGAATACGTTCCGATTGCTAAAAGATGCTCTTTCTTCTGCCATAGTTCTTGCCTTATTTAAAGGTCTCAACTACCAAGTATACACTAATTCTTCAGGAATAGTCTCGGGATGTGTTCTGATGTAGGAAGGGAAAGTCATTGCCTATACCTCCCATTCACGAGCTGGAATTAGCCACCGTAGTTTTGCTTTAAAGATTTGGCATCATTATTTGTATGGCATCCAATGTTCCATATTTACAGATCACCAGAGCCTAAAGTATATTTTCACTCAGCGCGAACTCAATTGTCGTCAATGATGATGGCTTGAGTTGATCAGTGATTATAATTTGAGTATCAAATATCGTTCTGGTAAAGCAAATATTGTAGCAGATGCACTCAGCCATCATGTTACACTTTCCTCAATAATAGCATCAAGTTCATTGAAAGAAGAATTCAGAAAGCTCAACATCAGGCCAGTATATAGTGCTATGCTAAGCGAACTGGTATCTATGAGTACCGTTGAGCCAATGTTTCATCATGATGTCTCCATCTCCCAAACAAAGGATGAAGATTATCTGAAGTTTAAAATGGAAATTGAAAGTGGTTGTCAATTCGACCTGTAGCTGCAAGGAAATGTAATCTATCAAGAAGATCGTCTATGAATTCCCAAATCCATGCATCAAGAAATTTTAGTGGAATATCACAATTATGGGTACCAAGTATATTCTGGTAGTACTAAGATTATCAAGATCTAAAAAAGTCATTCTGGTGGCCTGGAATGACGAAAAGCGTGGCAGAGTTCGTAGCGAAGTGCCATGCTTGCAATTTGGTCAAAGATGAACATCAAAATCATGGAGGACTTCTCCATCCTCTAGCAATTCTTGAATGGAAGTGGTTTAATATTCTATGGACTTTGTTATGGGTTTGCTCAAATCAAGATCTAGTGTTGATTCAATTTGGGTCATTGTCGATCGACTGACCAAATTGACACATTTTATTCCTGTGTCAGATCGATTCTATAGAGAAATTGACAAAGCTGTATATCAAGGAAATCGTCAGGCTTTATGGGATTTTGAGGCCTATTATATCTGATCATGATAGTTGTTTCACTTATAAATTTTGGCAGGTAGTGCATTAAGTCATGGGGACTACCCTAGCCATGAGCATTATTTTTCATGCTCAAACAAATGGTCAAATGGAATGAATTAATAAGATTCTTGAAGATCTTCGTCTCTGTATTCTAGATTTCGGAGGTTTTTGGGAAAATCATATTCCCCTGGTAGAATTTGTGTATAATAACAGCTTCCAAGCAAGTATTGGCTTGGCTCTGTATGAAGCTTTGTGGGGCAGAAAATGCAGTACTCCTTTAGCATGGTCTGAAACTGGCAGTGTTCAGTTATATGGTTCTGAATTGGTTAAAGAAACAAACAGGAAAGTACAGCTACTTCAGCAGCGAATTAAAACAGCTCAAGATCGCCATAGTAAATATAATGATGCTTATCATCGCACTCTGGAATTAAATATTGAAAATTTTACGTACCTTAAGGTCGGTTCTACAGGAAAGTCCAATGAAAGGTTTATATCATTTTGGTGTGGCCGGGAAGCTTAGTCCCTACTACGTTGGGCTATTTGAAATTCTAGAGAAGATTGGTTCTACAGCATATTGATTGAAAGTCTATGAAGATTTTTCTGCAGTCAATAATGTATTCCACATCTCCTCTCTGCGGAGATTTCTTCATAATCCTTCTCATCTAATTAAACTCCTAGCAATTTCTCATCAGCTGGATCTTTTCTATACAGAGGAGCCCATTAAAATTTTAGCTCGTGACTAGACGTAGCAAATAAATTGCTCTATTCCCATGTTGAAGGTTTAGTGGAGGAACTACTCTCTCAAGGAATCCACTTGGGAGAGAGAGGCTGATATATAGAGGCAAGATACAAGTCTCTTTGAAAATCCAGGGACCTATAATTTCTGAATTTTGTTCTTAAAATTTGCGTTTTCTTTCTCTCCTTAAGATGATGTCGATGACGATATCGTTCTTAAGTGGGGGAGTCTGTAATAACCCTATATTATTACCCTGCTTAATTTTAGTTTAATCATACATTAATTTTAGTTCCATTACATTTAGAATACCAACTAAAGCTAAACCCAAAATTTGTGGTCAATCGGACCTCTCTAAGTCAACTTAGCCATTTGATCAGTCTAGATTCCCTAAGTTAGATCTAAAATATTTTAATCTCAGAATTAAAATTTGATTGCATTTTTGAATTTCTCACCCCCAAACTAGCTAAGGGTGAAAATTTGGCAATTTTTGGAGGTCATTTGGACCATAATTCAATTTAAATTAAATTGGGATAATTCCACATAAAATATCCCAATAATTTGATTTTGCAAATCCACCATAAGTTGATTTTCCCATCCATGATCCACTGTGCGGACCTCAGGCAATCCACTGAGGAGCCTAGGTCATGCGACAGCGGTGCTCCACTCCATCCTATCGTTCCTCTTGTGGATTCGACGACTAGGATCCAGACGGCAGAGCTGCGGATTTATCGTTAGATTAACCCATGGATACTATGTCCCGGATCGCTCCCGTAATCGTCTGTTAGGATCCGAGCCTTTCCACCATCTGATCGATAGATCATACGACATCTGAAGGTTCCGGCACTGTGGACCTTCATCCCGAATCACTCCTGTCCTTGACAGGAAGGATCCCCGTACCGCCTGCTGTTGGGCCTGTCTCCCACTCGCATGTCCACCTCAATTGGACGTTAGGATCTCCCCCATCTTGGTATAGATCCCCGATCAGGCCTCGTGACCCGGCCGAGCTCAATTTAGAAAATTGAGACCTCGACCATGGCCCTATCTCTCGGGCCTCCCCAGCCCAAGACCCTACCTTTGAAACCTTTCCATTCCTTCTCTGAGGCTATAAATAGCCTCAAGTATGCTCCTAGGATCGGCTTGCTGATCAATTGGAGTCTTGATCTTCTCTACCATTTCCTATCTTCTTGAGCTCTCCCAGGCATCCCAGGCGTGCATACCGCTGATAGTAGGTGTCTCCTAGAGTTCAGGAACCCTAAGAGCCCTCTGGAAGCGTATCTAGCTCTTGCCTTTCCCCCTGTTGATTAGCCCGAGTTCAACCCTAGAACCAAGTATCCCCCTTTGTGAGCTATGAGCCGATGAGGCCCAAACTCTTCTCATTTGATTTGTATGGCATGTAATTGTAAAATCAAATTCAGAGTTATCGTAATTGAGCTTTAGGCTAATCTTGATCAATCAAAATTGATCTATTGAGCTAAACCCCGTTAGGGGGCTGGGTTTGAGTAAGGACCCAGTAATCTAGGCCACCCCAGACCCACCAAACTTAGGGGTTCAATTCATCTCACCTCCCTGAAGGTGTAGTGATCGAACCCAGGGTGAATTTTGCCATCAATGGTGAGAATTGACTCCTCATAGTAGCTTCGTAGTGGAAGCTCTTAGGTGAGAAGGTCTAGAGATCCAAACTACCTCACTTGGAGATTTGGAGAATGTCTGGTCATGGTGAAGGTATAGTGACCTTCGGTTGGTCGTGCCATGGTCTGGATGCACAGGAATTGAGAGATTAGGGTTTCCCTAATCGGCTTATGGTCGGGACGAGAGAGCAGGGACAATGCCACTGTGCGAGTCGGGCCGACCCGTGACCTGCGCTATATGATAGTCCCGGGTCTCTCGGGCCTCGGTCGACCCTCATCTTTTGATAATGGGCTAAGCCCGTGGTTTATCAATATCCAATTAATTGGATTTATATTTCTTAAGGAAAATAATCCAATTAATTAAAACCATTGGAAAATTTAATTGGAAAAATGCAAACTAAATTATTGGAATTACTTTTGATCCACTGATCTAGACCCTATGATCTTATATATTAAATTATTCAGAAGAACATAAGGAATCAAAATATAAAATAACATTTCTATTTTAATGGTTAGATTTTCTAATTTAGCCTAATTCTTACAAAATTTAATTAAGGTTGATTAGCATGTGTACTTAGTCAAATTGCATTATTTAGGTGCCATTATGTTTCTCTCATATTATAGAAAGCAGGTGCTTGGTGAATTAATTTTTTGAATTATATTTTCTTAGTTATGCCCTAATCTTGTAAAGCATGATCAGTAAAAATTAAGATTTCTACTTAGCCAAAACCTTCAATTATAGTCTATGATTAGTTGTATTGTTTATTAGAACACCCTTGCCAAGTTTCATAAATTTTCAATAGTTGGATTTATAATTAAGTGATAATCTATATTTCTTGATTTAGGGTTTGATTAGCCTTAATTACTTTCTATTTATGTAAGTCCATGTTCTTATGCTTTCATTTCAGTAAGCTGAATGTTAAGAAACCATGAAGTGAGCTTGAACACCTTAATGGTTTGAAATTGGCATAAATAAATATTGAACCTATATGCCTTAAGTAAGTGATTAAGCCATTAATGCTTAATCCTAGATCTTGAATTTTAAACATCAATAATACACCAATAATACATTGATTTGTCATTGATCCATAAATCAAACTATTATTCTTAATTGGGTGAAGTTAGGGGTTAAGCTCTAATTTGTCTGATTAAGATCTAAACACTTAATCACTTAAATCAAATAATCTTGATTAATTTAATTCAACTAGCATAATTCTAATAATACATCTGATTTGACATTGATCATAAATCATTGAATTAGAAGTGCTAAGGCCTCAAACTATATGATTGGGTAAATCTGAATAATTACCTTTAAATCCATGATTTTCTCTTAAGTAAGATTACTAGCATATGAAACATATAAAATGTATGGATTTATAAACCAATAATTCCTTAACTATTTTAATGAGGTTTAATCCCATGATTTTAGCATAGGGGTTTATCAGAAGGGTTTGCCCATATGATCTGGCTAAATTAAGTTTTTTTGAAACTAAGACTGTAGAATAAATGTTAAGTTTAGAACTTAGATTTCCTTTTTAGTTAGAGGTGCAAGTTCATTATATTCTTGCCTTATCTTGAATAAATCAGTATTTGTAAGTCTTAATTAACTAATCTATTAAGGTAAGAAGAGCATATTGTCTACATTTTGAGGTAAGAACTTAGATAATCCTTATTAACCTTAGAAGTTTGATCTTAGATCATTATGGTTAAGGTTTCTTAAGAACTTAGTATGAGATTTATCCATGTGGTAGTAACCTAAATTGAGTGACTTTAGGTCACATCCTTGGAACCTTATGCAGTACCTTTCAATGGAGTAAGAGTTCTTTAGTCTGAAAGTCCTTGTTGATTAAATAGACTTGGGTAAAAATCAGTAGATTATCAATTTATTGTGTAAGTGTATACCCATAATGCTGAATTCTTTTAGTAAGATACTAGGATTGGACAAGTCACTCTAAATAAAATTGTAGAGTCTCAGTCTTTTCCTATGTGATTGGATAAGTGTAGTCTAGCTTAGAGTAAATGTTCCAAGTCTATGTGTTTCCTAATTGGGTAAACTTGAATGCTTAGTTTGAGATAATAAACTGTGACCGAGTTTTCGCCTCCTATCGTCATGCATTTTGATAAGTGCTATTTTAGACAAACTAAATAACTCAAGCTATCCTTTTACAGCACACTACAAGATTTTGATTAAGGTATATAACTACTTAGTTTGAGAGAATAAACTGTGACCGGGTTCTGCCCCTTATCGTCATACATTTTGATAAGTGCAATTAAATAAACTAAGTATTAAATTCCTTTTTTTGAAAACATGCCAACTATGTGTATTCAATTATTTTAGCTGATAGTTATAATGATTATAATCTAAATAACATAATAAATTAGATTCAGGAGTTAAAATTCACTTAGGTGAATTCTGCATAATAGAGATAAATGGAATCATTACTAGATTTTACACGAGATTTTGGATTTATCGAGGATTTAAATCATACCAGCTTTGAAACCTTGGCATATCATAATGTATATCATGTCAGCATTAGTGGAGCAATTTGGCTCACCTAAGGACTCTGTTAACGGAGCATTTGCTCACTTAGGAAATCAGTGCTGTGTCCGTGAGACTCCCAGTCAACATATCAGTGGCATATAATTATGTGGAATATTTAGATGCATACATATAAATTCAGTGACATACAACACAGTCTTACAGTTTCATTTAATCAAATTTAGATTTCAAACTGTTTTACACATATTTTAGAAAATAGTTACAGTTTCAGATTCATTTACTATTTTCAATTTACAACTTAGTTTATAGTTTCAGTTTTAGTTTCAGTCTGCAGTTTTAGTTTTTAAGTTCAGTATTTTATTTCAGACTTACACTATTTTTGGGATTTTAGCTATTTTTACTATCTTTGCTTTAGCTTTATTAAATTGTTTAAAATGTTAAATAGTAGAAATTTATAAACTGTTAGCATAGTTTCATTATGTTGGACTTCTTATCTAACACAGGATACTTTTGGGATCCATTAATTTGCTGGATTCTAAGTAATTTATTAAACCAGACCCGGAGGATACTCAGGAGGTTCATGAGCAGTTTGAGGAGCAGTAATGGACTCATCTTCAGCACTTTCTTCTATTTATTTTATTCTAGTTCAGTATTTTGACCTTTTTATGTATTTATTTAAAAGCGCTGTAATAACTCTGTATATTTTTATTTTCTATTTTTGAGATGAATGTTTAGTTCAGTTTCTGTGATGAATGCTTACAGATGTATGCTTAGCTTCCATACTCTATTTTTCTACTACTTATACTTAGTATTGTGATGTGATCTGGATATTCATAGAGTGCTAGAATTCGTGTAACCTTGATTGTACTTCTATTCTAAATCCAATACACACAAGTACCTTACCTACTACTTAAGATAAGGACTTTACACTTATCTTAAGGATTAGTGCTCAGCCCTCTTCTCTTAGGGTTGCGTTACTGTTTATTTCAGCAGCATCTGGTTATTTGGGGAGGTTGTGCTTGGGTCCTTCCCAAGTAATGCACTGTCTCGCCCCCAATCTATTATCTTACTAAAACAAATTGCGCGTGGCGACAGGATGGGGCGTTACAAGCTCAGAGCTACTGAATTTTGATTCCTTAGTCACTTAGCAGTGGTCCCGATCGCAATTAGGGCAGGCACTCAGCACCGGATCGGGTGTGTGGTGGTAGTGCCAGGTCATATGTGCGACCAGCCCCATATGCGGGTCTGTGATTGTGGTGCGCATATGGATGAGCCGTGTGTGCGGTAGGAAACCTTAAAATCAGTAATGCAATAATTAATTAGTTCCAATAAATTCATAATTTAATAACTTAAATAGCAACTCCGATTATATTGAAATTATGTGTCATTTTGACTAAAAAAATGTGATGATCAATAATAAGATGTTAGATTGTTAATTTGATGATTACTTTAATATATCACTATTTTATCTATTTAATTAATTAAAATTTTTACGTAATTTTGTAAGTGATGTAACTTAGCCAATTCTCATTAAAATTCAATTATCCAGTAATCCATTTTGATAACAAAAATATGTACAACAATCATGTGATATCAAATTTTTGATATTTAATTTTGCAAATGGCATTTTAAGTGGCATTAAGAGTCATTTAAACCACAATTGAGCATTTGATGTCCGATTTCAACTTACTTAGTGTAACAACTCAATGTTGTTACCCAGCTTGATTTTAGCATAATCGTATCGTACTCATCATTCCATTAAGTTCAGATAATCATTAGAACCAAACTCTGAAGGTTTGGAGCAATTCAGAGCTCAATCGATTACTTTGGAATATTTTAATATTTAATTAATTAGAAAATTGAGGTATTTATTTTGACCTCGAAATCAAAATTTGACTTCGTCGTTGCGATTGTTACCCCGAAATTAGTTAGGGGTGATGTTTTGGACGCATTTGGAAGTCGTCGAATTTTCGTCAATATTTTAATATAATTAAATACCCTGAAAAATTAGCATAATTAAATAATCGTCGGAATCGAAATCCGATTTCGTCGTTGAATTCCTCACCCTCAAATTAGCTAGGGGTGAATTTTTGGGATTTTTTGGAGCACGTTTAATTAATCCGAATTTTTAATAAATTAAAAGTTATGAATAATAATTAATTATTGCTTAATTGTTTTTCTCCTTTTTCTCTTTCCTAGATTTGGCTGGCCATCTCCCCCTTCATTCGGCTGAACCATGCTTCCTATTTCTCTCCCATACTTGATGGGAGAGAGCTCACCTCTCCCCTCACCTAACCTCCCTAACTAAAAGATGGAGCATCTCTTCCTCTCCTCCTTTAAAAGAGAAGCATAACCCCTTCTTCTTTTATTGCTGAAGCATTCTTCTCTTCCTCCATTTCTGTATCTTGAGCTGAAGAATGAGCTCTCTCCCCCCAAGGTCTTGAAGAAAGCAAAGGTCCTCTTCTTCCTCTCCTTACAAGGCTAAGGTACTCATTTGCTCCTCTCCTTTTTGCCTTCTTCATGTTGTCATTATGCTTGAATGCACCTTTGGAAGTCCATAAGCAAGTATGAAAGTCATTAAGACTCCTAAAAGTTTCACAGAAAAATGCTCTGTTTTGTTTATTTTTTTCTGCATACCCTTGCATTCATTACTATTTTTTGTATAGCTAGGATGCACCGTTTGTGTTGATTTTGGTATCGATGGAAAGGTATCAGAAAGACCTTTCCATTGATGTATGGCATCGCTCATAAAATACTTTGGATTGAGAGTATTTGAGCTCGAAAATAGGGCTTACAGTTTTCATCCAGGCGAAAATCACGTCTGGCGCTGCAGTGCCCAAAGTTGCAACCTGGACCGCTACAGCGGGATTTCGGCGGAATATTATAAAAACATTAATTAAACTATTTGAACAATGTTTTGCAAAATGAACCACTACAGCGCTCCGTAGCACGCTACAGCGGGATGCCGCGGAAATTTTTGGAAAAACTTAGGGAAATATGAAAAATAATTAATTGAACAGTGATTTTCGCAAGTTGAACCACTGCAATGCCGCCATAGCGCACCGCAGCGGGCCGCAGCACACTCCCAGCGCTAGAAAGCGCTACAGCGCGCTGCCGCATGAAAGGCGCTTACCACGCGCTGCCATGTGAAAGGCGCTACCGCGCGCTGCCGCGTGAAAGGCGCTACCGTTGCGCTGCCGCGTGAAAAGCGCTCAGCGCTCTGCAGCGCCCCATACTTGCAAAATGCCAGAAATATCTGAAAAAACTGCCCCAGTTTTGATGAAATGGCCAAAACTTCCCTGCTTTGGTATTTTAAGGTCCTTAGAACCCTAGTGGGACTAAATAACATCAAATTTGAACCTATTTTAGCTAAAATTGAACATTGCATAAAATTTTATATGAAAGTTAAATTTGAAACTTGTCACTTTTAAATTAATCGTCATATCTACTATGGATCTTAAATATGTGTTATGCCAAAGAATAAGTATTAGAATCTTAATTGCTTGTATTAATTAGGTATATTTTAACAACCAAATGGCATAAAACTTAAGTCTTTTGGAATTGTGATTAAGTGCTAATCTCTTTGATTTGATTTTAGAATTAGATTAGCCTTAATTACCTTATATTTTATGCTTTTATAATTTTAGGATGTATGAGAACCTTAACATTTACTTGGAACACCTAATTGTGTGAAATTGACATTTAACTCAACTTGAACATAAGAATTTTGATAACTTGATTAAGTATATGATACTTAATCTAAACCTAAAGTTTGACATCAATAATATACTAATAATACATTGATTTATCATTGACCTTTAAATTGACCATTGATCTTAATGATAGAATGGCTAGGGGTTAAACCTTAACTTATCTTGATTAAGATCTAAACTTTAATCACTTAATTAATTAACTTGATTATAAGATAATTCAATTGACATTATTCTAATAATGCACATGATTTGATATTGATCTTAACACATTGAATTAGAAGTGCTAGGGTTAATATTGAATATGTGTGATTGAACCATCTGAATCCAAATTTTAGATCTTTGATTTTGTCTTATACAAGACAATTAGCATAAGATGAAAATAAAATTATAATAATTTATGCAATGATCTAACTCTAATAAGATCTTTGATTTTATCCCATGATTGTACAATAGGAAAGGATCAATTGAATTTTAATCATCTGATATGATCACCTTAACCTAAGTATAACAAGTAAACCTTAAGAAGTAGAAAAGTGAGATCTTAAGGGTCTTGTTATAGGATCGTTATTAAAATGGTTAAAGACCTTAACTAATGATACATTGAGGTAGGAAGGACTTTGTAACTTATTAAGGTAGAAACCTAATTGATCCTTCATAACTTTAGAAGTTGAACTTGATACCTTGTTGTGGGAATCACCTAAAGTACTTAGAATGTGGCTCATTCCTTGTGGTAACAACCTATGTTGAGTGATCATTTGATCACATCCTTGGAGCTTTATGTAGAATACACCTACTTAGAGTAAGGATTAATAGATTTGATAAATGCTTATTAATTAAATGGAATCTTCTGAACTCAGATTATTGGTTGGGTATAGTAGTGTGGGGCTCCCGTACTAACAATAAGGAAGTACGGTGCTCCAACTGTGGCAAATCCCTAACTTAAGTAAGGTTAGGCGAACCCAACTTGCCTGAAGGCAGGGACTTGTCACCAAGTGCTATAACATTCATTAATATAAATATCAAAGTGGCGGAAGCAATATAAAAAAAATAGGGGTAACATCCACAAGCATACATAGTAGGAAAAGAAAATGCAATATAGTAACTCATCACAATGCAAAAAGTAAAGTACATCCAGAAAGTTTAATTATTACAAACTAAAATGAATAACTGAAAATGAAAGACTCGTCCTCACTGGAATAATAAGACAAAGCTAGCTAGACAGTAGCTGGAAGGTCCTCCTCCTGAATTGGCTCCTCCTCAGCGACATTATGGGGCCCCCGTACTAACAAAAGGAAGTACGGTGCTCCAACTGTGGCAAATCCCCAACTTAAGTAAAGTTAGGCGAACCCAACCTTCCTTAAGGCAAGGACTTGTCACCAAGTGCTATAACTTTCATCAATATAAATATCAAAGTAGCGGAAGCAATATAAAATAGAGTAAACATCCACAAGCATACATAGTAGGGAAATATAGTAACTCATCACAATACAGAAGTAAAGTATATCCAGAAAGTTTAATTATTACAACTGAAATGAATAACTGAAAATAAAAGACTCTCGTCCTCACTGAATGAACAAGGCAAAACTAGCTAGACCGCAGCTGGAAGGTCCTCCTCCTGAATTGGCTCCTCCTCAGCGACACTGCCCACGAACACATCTGAATCTGATATTTGTCGGTATCACAAATGACAGGGGCCCCAGCAACAAAATAAAAATGTTACAGTTAGATAATTGTCTAAGTACATTTTAGGCTATTTAAAGTGAACTGAATATTAAAAGATATCACATTTAAATTTAACTATACATGCAAGCAGTTAAGGGTTTGCCAACAAGCCATGAAAGAATTGGAATACTATAAACAGTCTATTTATAGCATGCAACATACAAAATATTAAATAAGCAAGGTATGGCTAAAAGCAAAACAACTGCAGCTACTGCATAAACATGATCCTAACATGATTATGATCAAAGAAAAACATGCTGAGTATAAAAGAACACAAGTACTGAATTCAATAAAATTCTAGCATCCTAAAAATGCCATTCATACATATACTTAAGCCATAAAAGTACACATACAATATGCAGATTAAGATGAAAAGAAAGATCACTGAGACATGTGGTAAAAAGCAAAGCAATATATGATAAGTAAAGCCACTGAGACATGTGGCAAAGCGAGCAAATACTGAAAATTAAGGCCACTGAAGCATGTGGAAAAACAAACCAGAAAACCAAAACAATACAATACAGGTAATAGTAGTAATATGCCTAAGTTCTAGTACTGCCATATCAGCCAATAGGCCATGCAGGGCCTCCAATATTAATTAATCAGTCAATCCCCAGCCTAGCCATCCAAATATGTTAGAACTGAGTCCAGTCTATACAATACTACTACTGAAGAGGCAGACTAAACTAGGTCATATTCTACTACAAAACTGAATGATATGTAATTCATTACTAGCTTAGGATACATCATCCTAAGTTTTCCTATTATGCTCAAGGGCTAAAGCTCAAAATCCAAGGTATGCAAAGCACTCTAGTCAAAGTAAGCAAGAGACTCAATCTAGACTTATGTGATATCTGTTATTGTCTAATTACCAAATCTAACTACTCTAAGAATATACAAGCTTAGGATTCTCCATTATCCAGCTATCGAGTAACATCTCAAATTTACGTCCTTAAAGTCAAATTTTAGAACTTAACAAGTTCTAATCCAAAAATCATGTGACAACTATATGGTTTAAATAAGCAAATCAATGACCTAGTTTTTTGAATATTTTATTCTCTTACCCAAATTTTGATCAAATAAATCAAGATTTAAGAATTTAGAACTTAAAAACCCTATGAGGGTTCAAATTTCAAATCCAAGGTGCTATTCTAAATAGGGTCTAAGTTTCTCACTTAATCTTAAAGGTAAAGAATCCTATAAGTTGAAAGATTCAGGAACTAAGATCCTAGTGAAAGGCTATTCTGCTGATTATAAGATAAAATAATCAATTAAGAACCCGAGAAATCTAAGATCTATATTCAATCTTTAAGATAACTCCATTATCTTATTAATTGAATCATCTAATACCCACATGGAAGGTTTCAAAAGATTAAACAATAAATCATTAAAGAATTTCAATTGGAGGTGGTTTGATTCAAATTGAAGATCTAAGTCTAAGATCTAAGATCTAAAGATCTGAAGTTTGATCGATCACTTTAGACTTTTAATTAGAGTTTTGACTTAAGAGTTTCAATTTGGATTTTCTTTAGAATCTAATTTCATAATTAACTATAAGGAGCTTATTAATGTTAAGAACTGACAATTCCAAGTATTAGATTAGCATTAAACCCATTTTTAACCTTCTTGGTTTACTTAAGATCTAAGGGTCTGAGTTTTGATCACTTTAGATCTTAAACTAGGTTTTTAACTTAAATATTTCCAATTTCTTATCTTTTGACACTAAGTTCTTAAATTATCTTTAATTAACTTATCAATGAGATAATTGAATATTTCTATTATTACTTTAAAGGTTGAGTCCAAATGATCTCTATAAGGAAATACTTAAGATCTAATTATCTTAATTAAGGATTTCAATAAAGATTTCATGGATTAAGGATCACATTAACACTATTTTGTTCTAAGATCTCAGAGAACATAACTAAACCCATTTTATGGTAGTCTACTAAAATTTTCAATCCTTAAAGAGCACTAAATTATATTTTGGCCAAAATAATCGAAATGCCCCTCTTAAGGCCAAAATTGAGATTTTAAGGTTTTATTGTCCAAATTTGTTCTAATCTATTTTAAAGTGTTTCATATTACTTAATGAAGTGGGAAACACCTTTACTTAGGTTTTGATGACTTAAATGATCTTGATTAGCACTAATCACTTAGTTAAGACACTTAGGGTAATTAGTGAATTTAAGGCACCTTAGGGCAATCCAACCTTAAACTTAGGTTCTACTAGGTTTAATATGATATTAGGAATCATCCCCACCCAAATCAGAGGCTTAATTAGGGTTTAATTTACTAACCCTTGATTGGGGTGATTAAGGAGTGATTAAGAAAATTAATTATCCAAAATCAACTTTAAGGGTCTGGAATTGTTCCTTAAGGTATAAGGAGCAATCAGAGCCCTTAATTTCATAAATTGGATAATTATATGGTTTTATATGATTTGTTTAAGAACAGAAAAGGTTTGGCAAATAAATTTTAATCTAACCATTGGATCTGGAATTTTATTTTATATTTAGATTCTCTGAATTTTTCTGATTTAAATGGTATATTCGATCATACCATTTGGATCTGTATAACTAAAGTATTAATTAATTCATTCTGAATGTTTATTTAAATTAAAACTATAGGAATCTAATTCATAACTATTAAAAATACATTCCAAAAATGGTTTAATTAACCGCGGCCCAAATACCAAACTGCGCGGGCCGGGGCTCGGCCCGGCCCAAAATCGCGTCTTCGTCTTCCTCCCGATCGCGCCCGCAGCCCTTAATTCCCAAGGCGGACGTCCAGCGCCAAATTCACCTCACTCCGGTCATGCCGCGCCGCGATTTCGATGGCTACACGTTCCCTGACCTCAGACTCACTAACATTGAATGATATGTAATTCAATACTAGCTTAGGATACATCATCCTAAGTTTTCCTATTATGCTCAAGGGCTAAAGCTCAAATCCAAAGTATGCAAAGCAATCTAGTCAAAGTAAGCAAGAGACTCAATCTAGACTTATGTGATATCTATTGTTATCTAATTTCCAAATCTAACTACTCTGAGAAGGTACAAGCTTAGGATCTCCAATATCCAGCTATCGAGTAGAATCTCAGATTTACGTCCTTAAAGTCAAATATTATAACTTAACAAGTTCTAATCCAAAATCATGTGACGACTATATGGTTTAATAAGCAAATCAATCGACCTAGTTTTATGAATATTTTACTCTCTTACCCAAATCTTGATCAAATAAATCAAGAGTTAAGAATTTAGAACTTAAACCCAATGAGGGTTCAAATTTCAAATCTAAAGTGCTATTTTAAATAGGATCTAGGTTCTCACTTAATCCCAAAGGTAAAGAATCATATAAGTTGAAAGATTCAGGAACTAAGATCCTAGTAAAAGGATATTCTGCTGATTACAAGATAAAATAATCAATTAAGAACTTGAGAATCTAAGATCTATATTCAATCTTTAAGATAACTCCATTATCTTATTAATTGAATCATCCTATGGGACCATGGAAGGTTTTAATAAATCATTAAAGAATTTCAATTGGAGGTGATTTGACTCGAATTGAAAGCCTAAGTCTAAGATATAAGATCTAAAGATCTGAAGTTTGATCACTTTAGACTTTTAATTAGAGTTTTGACTTAAGGGTTTCCATTTGTGATTTTTTTTAGAATCTAATTTTATAATTAACTATAAGGAGCTTATTAATGTTAAGAGCTGACAATTCCAAGTATTAGATTAACATTAAACCCATTTGACCTTCTTAGGCTACTTAAGATCTAAGGGTCTGAGTTTTGATCATTTTAGAACTTAGCTAAGGTTCTACTTAGACATTTCTAATTCCCTTTTTCTTTTAACACTTAACTCTAATATTATCTCAACTGAACTTAATAATGAGGTAACTGACCATTTCAATTATTAGACTTAATTAAGTTAAGATCCAATGATCTTTATAAGGAATGCTTAGATTTAAGTATCTTAATTAAGGAATTAATGAGATCTTATGGATTGGTGATTATTATTGTTCTAAGATTTCAGAGAATATTTCCAATCTATGTTATAGTGGCTTACTGAAATTTTCAATCCTTAAAGAACACTAAATCACATTTTGGCCAAAATGACCAAAATACCCCTCTTAAGGCTAAAATTGGGATTTTAGGGTTTTATTATCCAAATTGTTCTAATCTATTTTAAAGCATTTCATATAACTAAATGAAGTGGGAAACACCTTTACTTTAGGTTTTGATGACCTAAATGGTCTTAATTAGTACTAATCACTTAATTAAACCATTTAGGGTGATTAGTGAGATTAAGGCACTTTATGGCAATCCAACCTATACATAGGCTATACTAGGTCTAATATGATATTAGGAACCATCCCCACCCAAATCAAAGGCTTAATTAGGGTTTAATTCAATAATCCTTGATTAGGGTGATTAGGGAGTGATTAAGAAAATTAATTTCAAGGGTCTGGAATTATTCCTTAGGGTACAAGGAGCAATCAGAACCCTTAAACTTATAGATGGGATGTTTAGATGATTTTATATAATTTATTTAAGGACAGAGAAGTTTTGGCCAATATTTTTAAATCCAACTACTGGATCTGAAATTTTATTTCAGATTCAGATTCCTTGAATTTTTCTGATTCAAATGGTATATTGGATCATACCATTTGGATATGTATAACTAAAGTTATTTAATTAATTCATTCTGAATTTTTATTTAAATTAGAACTTTAGGTTTAAATTAAATTAAATCATAACTATTAAAAATACATTCCAATATATATTTAATTAACCACGGCCCCAAAATCGGAACCGCGCGGGTCGGGGCTCGGCCCGGCCCGAAATCGGTCTTCGTCTTCCTCCCGATGCATCCGCAGCCCTAATTTCTGAGACGGGCTTCCAACGCCAAATTCACCGCGCTCCGGCCACGCCACGCCGCGATTTTGAAGGCTACACGTTCCCTGACCTCAGACGCATCGATTGAAATAAGAATCCCTAGCTGAGAGGCACCGGTTCGCCAAAAGACTGCTCGGTCGGAACTTCCCAGTCAGCGCACCTGTGAGGAGATAATTCTCCTCACAGAGTCCACGAGCTGCCAATGTCTCGATCCCTACACATTCAGGGATCAAAGATGGAGCGATAGGGCACAACCAGAGGTCCTGGGGTGGTCTAGACCATTGGGGTGCTACTCGGCGTTTTCTGCCGCTCAGAGCTTCGACTGGATCGATCAAGTTTAGTTGAATTGATCGATCTGGTCGAACCTAACCCTCGATACCAGTTACAATTATTGCTCTGAGGGTTTCGATACTAATCAGAGGGCTAAAAAGACTCGGGAGTACGCCAAAATTGCGCGGATTGGCACCGACTAGCAGTGTGCTCTCAGACGGTGCTTAGGCCATCTGGCGTAATGCCAGGGCTCACTAGAGGTCCAGGATGACCGCTAGGAGCTACGGGAGGGTTCCTAACACATCATCTATAGCTTGAGGAGAGGCGAATCGAGCTGGATTCAGCTCGATAGAGAGGGAAGAAGGCTTGTACCTCGGTTCGAAGATTCGCAGCAAATGTAGGCCGTCTCGAGTGAACTTAGAGGTTTCAGGAGCTCCGCAAGGGGGTCTGAACTCCATACCTCACCCTCAACCAGTAGATGCAGTGGGTTCGATCGCCGGCAGAGCTTGGAAGAACTGGGAGCTGCGAACGGAGGGCAGTGGGGAAGATGAGCCTCACAGTGAGCAAAGGAGCTCACTGTGAGATCAGAGGAGGTATTTATAGGCCCCAAGGTGCCTAGGTCCGGGTGGCAAGGCTCGGAGCTAGGAAACCAAGCTCGGGGAAAAAATGGCAGCCTCGGCCTTCCTCAATTGGGAGGTTCGACCCCCACTGAGCCCCTCTACCGAGTTCGGCTAGTCATGGAAGGAATCATAACGGCCAGAGGAATATGGTGAAGGCATGGCCGACCGTTTTGACGTGGCACGTACGGCAAATCTTCGCTGTCGGGGCTGAGAGCGAGCGGGGACGAAGATGAACAGCGACCGGGAGATCGGAAGCCGTTTGATGCGCGAAGTCGTTGGGATTGGATGGCCTGATGAAGATCCCAGGGGTAACGGCTGCGCGAATTTAATTCGAGGCATTGGATCCCAGATGCTGATCGTGCGGCTGAGATTCGATCACGGGACGGAGCGACGCGAGCCCTCGGATCCAGCGCCGAGAGATGCGTGCTAGCGCATCGGGTGACTCGTTGCTATGCGCCGCCGTCGGGACCCCGCAGCAGATCTGCCACGGTCCCGACAGCAAATCCCACCGAAATATTTTTATTAAATAATTTAATTTAATTAATTAAAATTAATTAAATTACATTAAATAATTAAAATTAATTAAATTACATTTAAATTATTCAAAAATTATTCAATTTCAATTTAGGGCCAAATGAGCTCAAAAATTCACCCTTAGCTAATTTGGGTATTAGGAATTCAAAAATGAAATCAAATTTTAATTTGGAGATCAAATAATTTAGGTATTTTTTCAGGGCTTAAAAATAGCCAAAAATACCAAATTTTCTAATTTAGCTCCGATTGATTTCATACTTTTAGGTTTAGGTTTAAATGACCCATTGAATCCAATGGAATCAAAATCAAACATTGGTTTAGCTTAATTAATCTAGTTTTAGCTAGGGTAACAACCTAAGGTTGTTTACAAGTAGGGTATACCCATATTACTATATTATTTCAGTAGTATTCAGGATTGGTCGATTCACTCTAATGTGGACTTATGACCAGGTGCTATCCTGATGGATTAGACGAATACAATCCCGTTAGAGTAAATTCCTCCAAGACTAAGAGTGTTACAATTAGTGAACAAGATCCTTAGTTTGAGATGTAAACTGCAACCGGGTTCTGCCGCCTATCGTAGTGCGCTTCGATAAGTGCAGTTTAAGCAAACTAAGTAACTCGAATCACTATGCATAAGACACTAAGTATGCTTGTATTTAGGTCATTTAACGACTTAGCTTGATATGTAAACTATGACCGGGTTCTGCCTCCTATCGTAGTGCACTTCGATAAGTGCAGTTAAACAAGCTAAGGGTTAAATCCATCTTTCTTGCAAATATGCTAATATGTGTATACAAGCATCCCAGCTAATGATTTCTTAAGTAAACTCTCAACCTTAACCAATTATTGAATTAGAATATATGATCAGAATCCTTTTAGCAGGATTCTGCACAATGATGACCTAGAATTCACTATTAGATTTCAAAGCTATTTTCTAGATTTTTGGATTTATCTCATGTAGTTTAAAAGCATGAGCATGAGCATAAGCATGAGATGTGAGTATCAGAATGATGTATAAGTATCAGTAATGATCTATGGGTTATGGAATGTTGTATACATTGTCTGGGAAATTTCAAGATGCATCGGCATTATCTAGTAAAACAGTATTCTCAACTGGATGTATGTATACATTGGACCGTACTACTCATAATAGTTCAGTGATATTTTGGTGGCATATCAGTAATATGCAGTGTTGTGGCATATTCATGTGCACAATTTCAGCTGATATGCAGCATAGTCGTACATATGATTACTCAGTTTTAGATTCAGTACTGCTTTGATTTCTTGTATTTAGTTATAGTTCAGTTTTACTTTACCTTACTTCAGTTTTATACAGTTTTAGACAGTTTGGAATTGATATTTGTAAAATTGCATTCTTTTACTAAAATTGTCCATTTAAATATATATAGAAACAGCTCATTAAGCTCATAAAATAAAAATTACAAGTCATTTGAACCTAAATTTAATTCAAAAATTTAACATCAAATTTTAAACCACATGTTGGATTCATACTTGATTAATCTTTTTTTCAAGTGAGGAGCAAAGTGAGGAAAAATAATATTAATATAAGCTAAATACATCAAATGAGGGGGATAAACAAAGCTGAACCCACGGGCCTCTTCTCTTGCAGTACCTCCTCCTATACGAAACTCCTCTTTTCTTCCCTCAAGAATTCTCATGCATTATTGGTTCTTTTGGGTGATAACAGCGGAAAGGAGTCGCTTCCCTATCTATTTTTAAGGGGTGCAGGCGTGTGTGAATTAACAAAGTAGATAAAAAAGCATTTTAAAAATGTACTCCAACAACACTTTAAGCCTCAGTGCATGTCTACGTGAATTCGTTAGCGGATGTTAAAAAATTAAAAAAGAAACAAATGTGCATATGAACGGAAGCATCCCTCCAACTCCATTATTTTGGGAATTCTCTTAGTGTTAGATAGTATATTATAGACTTCCTACCCTTATTATAAATCTAATCAATAGGCCTTTATGTTTAGTTATCAGTAGATTCATAATTGAAAAAAAAAATTGTTATCCAATTCAAGAAGAAATTAGTTTTAAAGTCTTAATTATCTAAATTTCTTTTGGAACTTTATAAAAGCTCTAACCTCTTGGTTCTTATGTTAAAGATAATTGTAGTAATGTTATTCTTAATACATTTATTTATCATAAAGCCCATAAATTCCTCTACATGAAGAGGATTCTACTCTATCAGACATGTTGTTCAGCCTAATATTAAATGGGGGTACTGGTTTTTGGAATATATAATTTAGGTATGAATACTAGTTAACCAGGTTCCTTTAACTCTTATCATTCCAACTTGCCACACTCTTTTAAGTTTGTGACTACATTATTTTTAGCACTTATGATATCCATGAATTGATTGATGTGTTGTCTAATTAAGTTATGCTTAAAGCCTACAACTCTTGATATAATAAATTGAGAATTGTATCCTATGAAAGGTTCTATTCCTTAAATTTCCAGAAAACCCTCATTGTGTGAGGTTAATTACTAATAATTTTTTTAAGAACTTTATCATGGAATAAAACTAATTGTACTGTAGTCTCTTTTTTTAGAGATTTTGATGAAAGAATGTTGAGAATTGGCTTCCACCTTGCCTCCTCATCACTGTTGTCTTTAATGTGGAATACTTTGTTGGTATAATACAGCACAAGACAAGATATGCGGAATGTCAGTTTAATGCAAACAACAAACCAAAGTCCAAAGACTTTGAAGATCGGGGTGCATTGACGGAAACCGAGCTAGCTTAGAAATCACAAAATCACAGCAAGAAAATCGCAGCACAATCAAATCATCCAAACACAAACATATACGTGGAAAACCCAAAGATTGAGAAAAACTACGGAGCCACACCAACGAAAAAATTCACAGTGAAAAAGGTTTCAAGGTTTACAGAGTTGCAAGAGCTATATCACATCAGCATACACAGCTGTAGCTCTACTCTTAGAATGGAGAAGGGAAGAAGCTGCTACCTCATGAAATTTCTTCTTCAAACAGCAAGCCTTCTCTTGCTCAGCAGCTTCCTAGGGTTTAACTTAGGATTCTTCTCCTCCATAGCCTCCAAGCCTTCAAACTGATAGCCACAGCCTTAAGTTTTCCTCAACTACTTAGGATTAAGTAGCTAGCTCCATTTCGGATCCAAAATGTTCAAAATATCCCTCAAATTTCTTCAGATCAAGACCTAAAACGAAGCATAACTCTGTCAGCCGCTACAGCGCGCTGTAGCGATCGACTTTCAAAATTGCATCCGCTATAGCGCGCTACGGCGCGCTGTATCGCCCGCTTTTCAAACTTACATCCCCTGTAGCGCCCGCTTCTCGATTACTGACCGCAGAGGCGCGCCGTAGCGCCTCAGCTTCGAGCTTGGTTCCGCGGTAGCACGCTGTGACGCTCTGCAGCGCCTGTGCTGTTTTTGTACAATGAAGTCTCCATAAACAACATACTTCTCTCACATTTTCATCAACATGTGTATGCTTCTCACATTTAAAAGTTTATTGGTAACATTTTTTAACATTGACCCAATTTAAAGCTTCTTCTTTAAACTAATAATAAAATTATGTTCTCTTTTGAGAGTTGATAATAAAATTATGTTCTCTTTTGAGAGTTATTTCTTTGAATTAATTGAAAGAATCTTAAGAAAATTATTATAAGGCAACACCAATTAATATATTTAAGACCCATTGGCTAAGGGGAAGAAAATCCAATTCAAAAAGGGGGCTTAAATTTCATGAGCCATAGAAATCTTATTAAAATTATAGCTTCGATGGAAATTTAGAAAAGAATTTAGTCTTATATGTACTGGAACGCATACCCTACCTATAAGACACAGTCCTTTGTTAAACCTAGTGATGAACCTCTCATATTGGATGGGGTATTATGGACTAATGCTTGGAATATCTTTTTTGACATAATCAGTAACAAATTAATAATAATTTAAATTTAAGGAATTTCTCAGTACCAAAATAACCATACTATGCAGTAGAATCATAGGCAGAGGCACAGACCAGCAAATGTGAGGCGACAGAACGTGAAATCACAAGAACAAGCCCTATATACCGATTTCAGAATGGGTTATAATGCAAAAGCGTACCATAGTACTTCCCTACATAGCCACAGAGTGAGCATTCGAAGGAGCGAAGAGCCGTTCAAAGTATCCGGTGGCGGTGGCAGAGGCTCACAGTCACTCATCGCTCGTTGGCCGCCGCTCACCCGTTAAGCAATCAACCACGCCTTCGCGGCGGAAAAAAAGGTACCCTAAAAAAACTTGTCGATAAAGGAATGAGTGATGAGGACCGGGGAAATTGACTCGTAACCAGATCTGATCCCAACTTATTTTCTAATTTATTTTTTTTAATAGCTACTTATTTGATTGCAGACAAAATTAAACCACGATTTATTTTCAAGTTTTGGAAAAATAAAATAAAAAACAGTCGCTTATTTTAAAGCTTTCAAATAAAATCATAATATTTTAAGGATTTTATTTTCTAAATGCCGTTTGAATATTTTATTTTTTATTATAAAATTAGAATATGATAATATTTATATTTGTAAAGTAAAAGTATTCTGTTAATGAATGAGGATTTTATTTTAAGAAAAAGTAAATTAATATATTATATAACGCAAAGCTTTTAAATTTATATATTCTTAAATATATTATTATTTCGCATCTTTCAAATTATTATTTTTAAAGTTGTAAATATATTAATATGCCTGTAATTAAAATGTTTATCATCTCATATGGCATGATTAACTTTTTAGATCTTTAAATTATATGCTTATTATTAATTTTAAAATTATTTGATGTAATAAATTAGCAAAAATAATAATATTTTAATGCAAATAAAAAATAATATATTATATAATAAATATTTTGCTAATGTATCGTATAATTATTAAATAATTTATTTTTATTTACTCTGAAATATTATATTTATGATCAAAACTATATATTTTTAAATAATACTAATTCAAAATAATTATTTCAATTGATTTATATTATACTATTGAAGTCAAAATATTTAAAAATTATTATATTTGACAACCAAATATATATTCCAATTTGTTTATATTGTTGGGTCTGTTGGAGCCTAGGGCTAACAATTTGACTCAAAACTCGAAACTCGAACTTGAAATTTTTGAGTCGAGTTCGAGTCGGACGACTCCACTCAAACTCTATTTTACTCGACTCGAATTGACTCGAACTCATACTCGAATGAGTTGAATCGAGTTCTAGTGGGACCAAACTCAAAAATTTCAAGTTTAAGTCTGAGCTTAAACTTGAGTTCGATTCGAGCCAGCTCTATGGGAGCCTCAAGTACATCCCAAAGAGGCGAGCCCAAATAATATGCACCTAGACACGCATGATGATAGATCAATACAAGTGTAAATCAAACTTATGATTTTTTTTAGAGTGATTTTGATTAATTCTCGAATCTTTTGAATGCTTTGGAGTAGTTTTGGGTGAGTTACAGATCTACTATATGCGAAACGGATATGAAACAGGATTATAATAGCTTCGGTAGTCCAGCTAATTTTGATTGGACACCTGAGTGCACTCGTGTTCTCATCTCAATCATAGAACTGAGAGTAACGCATTTGTTGGGGTCATCCAGACAAAGCACAGAGCGCTTAAGCGCGCCCAAGCTCTTGTTTCAGCCGCTTAAACCTATGTAATGACTTAGTGTTGGATTATATTTATCCAAACATCAGATGTATAATCTCAATCTGCTAGACTTTATTGGGTTTTTTAAGTAGAGTGATATACACAATTATCAACCCAGATATTCAGCATATAGGCATTCATAAAGCATTCATTCATTCAATAAAATAGAAAATATATAATAAGATAGTTTATCACATATATTATTCACAAATTTGTTTGTTCCAAGGCCTTTGAAATTAATTACTACGCTTCAAATTAAGAGATTAAATAAACCAAGCTCAAATGCATCAATATTATAGTTGTGAGCTATAAGCTTCTCCATCCATGTAATCTAAGCAATCTTCTACATGAAACAAAGCTTCTGGTATGACATGAAATGTATCATGGTGTTCTTTTCCAATTAACTTTTTTTTGGGTAATTTGATATCACATTTACATTTAATGTTAGCCAGTTCACACATATGGAAAGAAATGCAATATGAAAAATAGTCACAATATCTTATATGAAAATATTTTTAGTATTTAAACAAACTAGTCTCACTCATAATTAGATTTCCTTAATTTGGCAAATTTTTCATATAAAACATATATTAGAATAACATATAAGGGTATTTATTTTTTATCAAGTGTGGTGTGTGTTTAAATATGCAGACAGATGAAACTTGCTCTTATAGCCAGTGTAAGAAAATAGCTAATGTAACATTGTTTCAGTTAAATCTTGGAAACACATGATATCAACTTTTTCTGCCATATTACTGCCTTGTTACTATTAAACTACACTAATTTATCCCCCTCTTAGTAGTGTACTATTTGGCTACAAACGCCAACAAAAATATCATGAATGATCACTAACGCTCCGTAACTCCGCCTTTTGTGGCATTAACAAAGGTACAATTGGATTTCAAAAGAGATGAACTTTCGAAAAGTAAATAAAGTCAAGGAGATCCGAACCACTATAGATTTTTTGTATACTTTATTTTCTTCTTTCATTAATTTTTGTTTGTGATAGCATGTTCTTCCTTAAAAGAAATTAAATATCCAAATTCACAAACAAATTTAGTAATGCTTTTCAAAATTTTCTAAATGTGTAACAAATCAACCCTCTCTTGGTAGTGGTCATTTAGACTTCAAAAGCCAACAAGTGGTATTAGAGCGAGTCCCTACATCTTGGTGTAAAATTGCAATTTATAGCAAGAATTAAAAAAGAAAGAATCTAGGAAAGCAAGAATTCATATGCATCATCATTAACATATAAAGTGAAAAGAACCTTATGCCATATTTGTGCAAAACTCTAATTTGAATCTTTCTTGTAGGTTGGATAAGAATGGGGGCAAACATGAATGATCACCAATGCTGCATAGAAAAATCACTATATACCACAATGATGGGATATCATGTTTGTTACACATAACATTTGATAAGTTACATGTAACAACTCATGCCATTAGTAAGGGAATATGGAATTACATTAGTGCCTTATCAATGTCATCTTACAAATAAAGAACCATTCTTTTCAAAGCGTGAATGTGCGACCACATACTAACAACAGACCATATATGTATACTTGCTAACATAGACCACAAAATTTTGTTGATCTAGTTTTTCCTTTTGAGAAGAAGACACACTTTGTTTGTCTGAGCAAACAAATTTGGAATTCACAAGCATAAAATAGTAATACATACAACACATCCTAGGACACTTCGCTACCAATTCTGCAATTGTATTGGAAGTTGATAATCAAAATATACTCCAATGATTTCAAGGAATGATTAAGAAGAGTATTTTTACACAACACAATGCTTTCAGCCATTAAATTTTGATCACTTGAATAGTTTGCAAATCCAACCTTTAGTTAATATAAACAATAAAAAAAAAAGATAGCTCGTCAATTTTGACAAGCCCGAAAGCAGAGGCATTAGAACACAACAAGAGAAAGTAGAGTCATGTAGTGTTCTCATGGTATGCTCCTAAATATGAAATATTATTTCGTATCCATGATCCATGAAGTCTAAGTTTTATGGTTACAAAAGTACTTGTAAAATTGCCAAGAGATTTACTAAAAAATAATAAGTTAACAATCATAACAAGATATTAAAGCTAAGAAGTAAAACAACAAATTTTTAGTACCTTATGTCAAGATTTAACAATAGAAAAATCATAATAAAAGGACTTGTGTGAAAAGAAAACACCATATCTTTCCAAAGCACAAATCGATCACATAGTTATAACAAGCCATATACTTGCTAATATGACCACAAAATTTTGCTTATCATCATTTTGAGAAGGAGAAGACGCACTTTGTTTGTCCGAGCAAACAAATTTGGAATTCACAAGCAAGAGTAAGACATACAACACATCCTAGGACACTCGCTACCAAATCTGCAATTGTATTGGAAGTTGATAATCAAAATATGCTTCCAATGATTTCATGGTGGAATGATTAAGAATAATTTTCTATACACACACAATGCTATTAGCCACTAATTTTGAATCACTTGAGTAGTTTGCAAATCTAACTCTTTAGTTAATTTAAACAATTATAAAAAAAAAAAGATGGCTCGTTGTTTTTGACAAGCTCGAAAGTAGAGGAATTAGAACGTTAACAATAAGAGAAAGTAGATTCATGTATGCTCATGGTATGACTCAAAAAATTTATAAGAGGCTCCTAAATGTGAAGCATTATTTCATATCCATGATCCATGATGTCCAAGTTTTAAGATTTCAAAATTACTTGTAAAATTGCTGAGAAAT
Organism: Gastrodia elata; assembly: GCA_016760335.1. Taxonomy (NCBI): domain Eukaryota; kingdom Viridiplantae; phylum Streptophyta; class Magnoliopsida; order Asparagales; family Orchidaceae; genus Gastrodia; species Gastrodia elata. The sequence goes on along the minus strand of JACERR010000039.1, from coordinate 161,849 downwards.
TCACTAAAAAATAAAAAGTTAACAATCATAACAAGATATTAAGGCTAAATATAAAACAATAATTTTTCAGAACCTTATGTCAAGATTTCACAATAGTAAAATCATAATAAAAGACTTAGTGTTCAAAGAAGAAGATAAACAAAGGCCTATGAAAAAAATTCACATCAATTTGAGAATCGGATCATGAAAGTATATTGTGAATTAGTTTGTTAATGTTTAGCAATCTAATAATAAGTTAACAATCATAACGAGATACTATTGCTAAAAGTAAACAATATTTTTCACTACACTGTATGTCAATATTTTACAATAGTAAAATCATAATAAAAAAGACTTGATTTCAAAGGAAGAAGATAAACTAAGGTGTATGAAAAACATTCACATAATTTGGGAATCATATCATGAAAATATATTTTGAATTAGTTTGATGGTGTTTAACATTCAATGATTGCAAGTAAAATGGTTTTAATATAACACCAATTGAGTGTTATGTGACTGATGCCAATGGATCATAAGCATTATGAAATCATCAACCATACACTATGCATGGAAGAATCAAGGCCTAGTTAGCTGACTTGCTAAATCAAATTTTATATGAAAATATAATAATTATTGAATTTTAAAATTTAAATCTTTTTGGATAAGCTAGATTTTAATTTTAATCAAGGACAAAAATACTCCTATAGGAAAAGTATCATCTTTACTGATAGAAATTATCAAAGTTGTTATTAAAGATATGGTTTCTATTTAAAAAAAATTAATTTAGTTTGAGTTTGTTTTATTTTTGTAGCTGTTAAAAGGCTTAAAATTTTGCATTAAATATAATCACAATACACATTCTTTTTTTTTTCCTCCGATAATCTCCATCATATTTGTCAACTATTAAAAATCTTGCTGACTGATGAAGCCTGCTCATATAGTTAGTGTCAAAAAATAGACAATGTAATATTGTTTCAGTTAAATCTTGCAAACGCAAGATATCAACTTCTTCTATCATGAAGCTATCTTATTACTTCATTGTTACTATCAAATTACTGCCTTCATGTTGTATTGCTATTGTAGTTATGGTCAGCTCTCGTTGTACAACTCCAACTTCTATAGTTAGATACTGCCATTGCAATCTAGAAAACGGTCATGGCTGAGCCTAGTTCAAATTTTATTAAAGAACTTTTAATTATAATATAGAAAAGGAAAAGCCTTTCTATCTAAATTAGGTAGCTAAAGCAAACAAGTTGGTATGCAAATCATTGATATGATTTTCAATACTAATCATACATAACTTTTATAACAATTCTGCTGGAGAACCAAAAAAATTCTATATATGAAGTTGCATCTTATTTTATAATGTGCCAACGAAACTCATTAAAATAATCTCAAGTAATGAAATATGAAAACATGTTAATCTAAAATCTCACATAGTCAATAAAATGAAATAATGCTACATAGAGTTCCTAAAAAAACAAAAAATACATAAAAAAATAGAGACAAATTACAATATTATCATTACCATTCAACAATGACATCTTTTAGGTTCACTTTTTAGTGAGAAGCAATTGTAGTGTGATGATAGTCAATATAAATTGCAACCTAAAAGATAAAATAAAAACATAATTATAAGAGAAATATAATCATAAAAACTCATTTTAGAGAACTTAATAGATACCTGTCAAAAAAATTTATTTAGAGCAAACAACAAATTCTTGCCAATAGCTCCAACATGAGCGCTCTACCTATACAAATCAAGCGTTGGCCAACAGACTAGTGCTCAAACTAATATGTCAAAAAATATAATAAATATTAGTATTTTGATGGTAAAGCAACTCCAAGTGACAGTCTCTATTCCTCCTCTGCATTCTAGAGTAGAGCTTAACTCTTATGTTGAGGTGATATAGCTCTTGTAACTCTATAACCTTTGAAGCTTTCATAGTGAATTTTCTCATTGGTATGGCTCCGTGGTTTTTCCCATTCTTAAGTTTTCCACGTATATCTTTATGTTTGGATGATTGTATGTGCTGTGATCTTTGTCTTGTGATTTTTTTGTGATTTTTAGACTTGCTTGGTAATCGTCAATGCATTCCCCGATCCTCAAAGGTTTAGAAGATTTCGTGTGTTTCAACAACAACTGGGATGGCGCAATAGATCAGCCGGATTGTGCCGACCAGACGGGTTCGATCCAAATGTGGAAGACGAGCCTGACCCGATTGAAATGACAATCCCCACTAAATGTAATTTAATAAATAATAATTTAATTAGAATATACCAAAAATTCATATTTCAAATTGGACTATAGAATGGGCTCTGAAAAATCCTAATAGTTCACTCCTAGTTAATTGAAGGGTGAGGAACGCAATGGTAAAGTCAGATTCAATTTTGATGAATATTTAATTATCATATTTTTTAGGGTATTTTAAATATATTAAAATATTCGGGAAAATTTTGACGACTTTCAAACACTTTCAAAATATCACGCTTAGATAATTTAGGGGTGATGAGCACAATGATGATGTCAGATTTTTTATTAGAAATTAATTTAAATCATGTCATTTTCCAGATTATCCAGATTTCCCAGAATTAGGGTTTTGTCCAAATGACTTCTTATTTGAACCAAAACTTCAGGATTTATTCTTATTGACTTATTAAGACTATAAAAATGAAGATCGGGACCTGATTTAATCCTGATTGCTTAAAGTAACAATCTTGGGCTATTACACAGGTGCCTAAGGAAGAGCTCATCGCTGAGTTTTTGATTAGTTCCTTTTGTAGCTCTTACTTATTTTGTGAGAAAAAGAGCTTTATTTTCACACACTTTAATTCAGTTTGTATAACTTTAAAATATTCTAGATGTATATTATGTTTCTTTTGTGAGATGCATTCTTTTTTTTTATTCATGGATGGATGTAATGTATGAATGATTATCTTGGCTTATGCATTTATCCTTCTCATGTCATTATACTTAGTATTAGATGATAAATCATACTCAGTGATCAACCACCAATTTGTTAGCAGATGATGGATAGAGGCCATCACATTAGGCAAAGGTGTGGGCTTTTAAATAGACATGAAACTGCTAGTCAAAGGTTTAACCCTAGAGGATGATGGTACTATGAATTTATATAAGAATAGAATAACTCATTAATTTACTAAGTTTTCAAGTTAAGATGCATGTATATCTTAATTTTAAATATGAATCAGTAAGATGGTTCAATTAGTCTAAGAATGCAAATCATGATACTAGATAATTCTTGAGTATGTATATTTTTAGAATAAAAAATATAATAAATATTAGACATTCAGGATCAGTCAGTAAAGATAGATAATATAAATAAATTAGACAATAATATATATCACATCTACAATTAATTAATTTGAACATTTTTAGAAGTTGCATCGCATTGAGCCAAACTACTTGTTGCATGACATTTATAATTGAGCATAAGAAATAATATTCATTATATTTAAAAACATTCAATATGTAGGGGGTTCACTCATTGATAATCAGTCTGTACAGACACAGTATAGCCAGGATAGTCTTTCTAGAGAAATAAAGAGATTGTATGTATTATTGAGGGGAATTATGCAATTATTTCAGGAACTCAACATCTTAAATGGTCGATCATACATGCTTGACTCATCACTTGTTTATGCAGTGTCCACATAACAAAAACTCGATAAGTAAATAAAATGAATATTTATATGCATTTGAGTTCATATATAACATTTAGTGGTTATTATGTTCAATTTACAATAATTATTTTTTACTTCAATTGCAATCTTAATAACTGCTCTGTTTATTTTGATTTTTCTTTCAATCTTTTTAGCTACTTTTGCATTTATAGCTCTGCTCTTAAATTAATTATATAAATTATGATATTTTAAAATTTGTTAGCAAACCAAACAACTTAATTTTTGAATTCCAAGAAAACAAATTAGCTTACCTTCATTTTTTGCACGCTCTTAAGAATGTGTGATGTGATGGCTTCATGATTATATATATATATATATATATGGATGATTATTCTAACAATAAAACTTGTTAGTAAATAATCTTTTAATTAATTGATTAAGTTTATATATTTAATATCATTATCTATATTTGTTTGCTATTAAATAAATATTTGATAAAAATTATATTTATACTCTTATATATTAAATTTTTTATTTAAAGAAATAGCTTCAAATTAAATACATTCAATTTCTCAAAATGATATCTCAACAAAATAATTAATATACCGTATTTTAAATATATAATTAATCCAGCAAAATATGTGTATAAGAATATAAGAATATTAAAAAAAGATAATGATGTAAATAATTAAAATACAATTCTAAATTAATTTAATCCATAAGTTAATTAAAATTTAATTAAAAAAATCATTTTAACATCCAATAATGATGTACAAAAATAAATAAAAGTTAAAAAGAAAATTGAGAATTCAGGTTAGATCAATTAAATTCAAATTTTCATAAATAGAGGCATTTTTTAAATTCAAGTTTAAAAAAAAATAACAGTAAAAAATAATGGCTTTTCTCTATTTAAAATATCAAATCCGTAAAATGCCCATTATTAAAAACTCCAACTCGTAGTAGCCCTAACTCCAGAAGTTCAGAGACCGACCCCCATTTCCTCTTCCCTCCGATGACGAACCTCGCCGGAGCGGAGGGTTTGAACATATATTGTTATAAATCAATGGTCGGCTGGTGACCCGTGGATGGAGCTCATTCAGAACGCTTTCCGGAGGATGAGGGCCAGATGGCAGCTTCTAAAAAGTGTGCGGAAGGGCTGCCCTCGTCATTGTCATGGCTTGTCTTCTTCATAATTATCTGATAAAGTGCAGAGAGCCTGAGTAGGCAGACCTGCGGAAGGATGTGGAGGAGGGTTCCCCGAGTTTCAGGCAAGGGGAATAAGGCGAGGGACAGGATAAGGTGCGTCGTCGCTTCGCACCTTTCTAAGGTTTTTAATCCTTAGTTCCATTCCAGGATAAGGTGCGTCGTTTCTTCGCACCTTTCTAAGGTTATTAATCCTTGGTCCATTCCAGGATAAGGTGCGTCCTTGCTTCGCACCTTTCTAAGGTTATTACCCTTGTGGTTTTGGTTTTGGTTTTGAACTTGTATGTAGTAGATTTCTGTTTTTTTTCTTGATCAGAAATAATTGAATCGGAGAGCCAAATGCTTCTGATTGTGCAAAGAGGATCTGCTTGACCGTAGCAGGTTTTTTTGTCGTAATGGTTGGGCGCTCACCCTCTTCTATCACTCTGTCATTGTTGGGTTTCAGGTGATCCCCTTCTTTTTCAAAGCTATGTGATATTGCATTATTATATGGTTGAGATTAACCGTTTCGATATTTCTGTCGCTTTATACATTACTAGTTTCCTGATGCCATTTTGTTTCGATAGTAGATTGAGTTCATTTTTAGCAGAATGAAGTTACAAATATAACAAATAATTTAGAGGAATTGATGTGAGCCATTTTCAAACCCAAACCATCTCCAGCGTGAACTAAATGGTGTTTGGTGCTGCGGCTGCTAATTTGGAGGTCAGATATGACATGATGAGAGGCAACAAAATTGTATGACTAGCTTTATATGGATGGTGGGGCTTTGTAAACACTTAGGAGTTGTCTGCTGTGATTTAGGATAAGCTGTCCCAGTGGGTCAAGGCTGTTGTTGTTGGCACTTGTTATTTTGCCAATGAGACCATTTTAAGGCGGGGTGCTTTTCCAAAATGTTTGTTAAGACCACGAGAGTAGACATATAAGGACTAACTTCAAAGTAAATATTATGCTCTAAGTATTCTCAAGGGTCCTATGCATATGCTCGAAGGCACATTTAAGTTAGTATTTGTTTGGTTCATTTAATTCACATTGAATATAGTATTATTGATGACTATAGCTCAAGTTTTGTGTACGCCTTAATTAACATTTAGACGCTGGATGGATATTACGACATTTTATGCAGAACATTTTATTCTTGTGTAGGTTTGGTATTTCCATGGAAAACATAATTTTGTCATTTTTTTGAGGTTCTTGAGATGATTATCAGGAAGTTCTTCGGCATTGTGACATCTTTACAAAATGAAGGCATTGTATGGATAAATTTTTTTTTAAATTGGCAAATTTCATATAGATTGGCCATGATTCCCATATGAGAAGTTTTTGATGTAAGATTCAGGAATTTTAGCTCTATCTAAATCCTAAAGTCATGCACAATTTGTGATGTACACCAACACGAACAAACTTCATCAAATAAAAAATTCACTTAAGGTACCAAATTTTTTTATTGCCTGAGAAAGATGTGCCATTTAGTTGCATTGTTGAGGTTGAAGATGGCAATAAGTTGGAGAAGCTATGCCACGAACTAGAGATGACAAGCTACAGAAGCTGCGCCATTACGCTTAAGTACTCTTTTTTTCTTTTTGCACTTTTTTTGGATTAAGTAAGTATGTTCTTGAGGATAAAAGGGATTGTGATGTAAAAAGTTAGTTCATATGATATTGTGATATATAGACCCTTTCATCACTACTCATGATTGTTTCAAATTATTATTTTCTTATTTTATTACAAGAGCTGAAGCTGGGACTATTGCTGCCTCTGTTGTTTTTGGGGTTGCTACTGCTTGTGTAATGCTTGGGTGCTTCTTCTAGTGGTGCTGGTATTATGTGATATATGGAATAGTTCATAGCTATTCATGATCATTTCAAATTACTGTTTTTCTGGTTTTTGCAAATCTAGTTTTTTATGATTAGGAAGCTAGGGTTGTTGCTTTCTTCTACTGTTGGGGCTATTGCTGCTTCTGCTATTTATGGTGCTGATATTGCTTATGTTGTTGTTGTTTCTGTTGTTGCTTCTGCTACTGCTTCTGCTATTGCTACTGCTAGGGCTGTTGATGCCTCTACTGGTAGAACTTATTTTTTCTCCACCTCCTTCACATCCCTCATCTATTACTTCTACTTCATGTATTTGTCTTTCTACTTTTTATCTTTTTTTTTTGCTATTTCTTCTCTTTTTTTGCATCTTCTCTTTATTTATTTTCCATCTTCTTCTACTCTTTCTTCTATGATAATTTTTCCTCCGCCTTATTTCCCTCCTTCCTTCCTTTACTCGAATCTCATTACTACTTATCATTCTCCCTTGTCTTCATTCATACACTTATTTTCTCATTTTCACTTTTATCAACTATTCGTCATTCTACTTAACTCTGCTTTCCATCTTTCTGCACTTGTTTATCTATTCTACTTTCAATTTACTCATCTTTACTCTCTACTCTATATATTATTCTATACATTACTTTGTTATCGTCTGTCCTTTCTACTCTATCCCTTCTCTTTACCAATATACATTCCTCGTGTCGCCAATTCTCTTTTCATTTCTACTTCACTTTCATAGATCCTCTCTACTTTCATCGCTCTCTCTTTTTTATCATCTATTATATATTTACTAAATTCCTTATCCTTTATTCTACTTTACTTTTTATTCTCCTCTCCTCCCTCTCCTTTTATACACTTTCCTTTTGCTATCTTCTATTTTGTACTCTTCTCTTCTCATTAGCTTTTTTCTCATCTTTTCTCCTCTTTCCTCCATTATTCCCCATTTGATTTCATTCTCTTCCACTATACTCTTCAGTCTTCCTTGTTTTAGGCTTCAGTTTTTACAATACCCATTTACACTGCCATCAACTATTGCTCTACTTTTTGACCTCTTTCTCCTCTTATCTATTCTATATATTATTTTTTATCCTCTACTTTATTGTCTTCTTCTCCCTTCTCTATTTTATCTTCTCTACTTTTCTATTTGCTAATCTTCTCTCCTAGCACATTCACTTGTTTATCTCCCCCTCTCCCCTCCCCTTTCTATTTTCTTCTTTTCCTATATTTATCATACCATATATTATGCTCTAATTTTCTCTTTGTTATAATATTTTTTGCTGTACTCTTCTATCATTTTCTCTAGCTCTCTTTTCTAATTCTCATTTATCTTAATACTTTTTTATGCTACTCTAGTTCTCCATCTCTTTTTTTCTTCATTTTATTCCCCATTCTATTTGCTCTTCATTTTACTCCCAACTTTTCTTACTCAAATTAACCTATTACTCTATTTTAGTTTGCATTTATATTACTATTTATTATATATTTGCTACACTCTAGTTTGCTTCTCTCTCATTTATTTTCTCTTTTCATTTATACTATTTATACCACCATACTCTACTCTCTTCTTATGTCCTATCCTCCTTTCTCATTTGTCCTACGCCTCTCATCTAGTTTCCTTTTATACTCTACTTAATTCAATTTGTTGCTTTATTTACTCCACTATTTTACTTCATTCGTCTTCTTTCTTGACTTTCTACTACATGTACCACTACTCAATACACTTCAAAAAAAATTCTTCACTCATCTATTAACTCTTATGCTACTATCTATTCTAAATTGTACTCAATACTGCACTCTATTTCAATCTGGTCTCTACTTAATTACAATTAAAAGGTATTATCATTATTTTTAGGAATTTTTATCCACTAAACTCATATCTTTATATTTTACTCATAAAATATCTACACTTTTAAATTTACTTATAAACACCTAAAATTTTAAATTATTTATGGCCCCCGACGTATAACCTCTTTTTGCGTCGGTGTGTGATGATTGATGATGATGTGATGTGGTGATGAAACAAGATGAGTGAAGGCTGTTGTGCCAGCGAAGCATGAGGAGCTTGCTGATTGATGTGATGCTACCTAAGCGAAAGATGCAATCCCAGAAGTTTGTAGAAAAATAGGAAGAAAGGGTAAGGAAATAGAAATTAATGAAGATTTTCATGTCATAATCAGTCTATGGAAGAAAGAAGATATGAAATTATGTGATTGTGACAATAGTAAGAAAGGTGAGGACAAACTGGATGAGGAAAAAAAGAAGAAAATAAGGAGAGAAAAAAGGAAGAAGAAATCTTCCAATCGAACTGGAGGATTAATATTCCAAGAAAAGACAATATGAGCAACTAGAGATCCATGCTGGAATAGGAAAGATAAAACAAGCACATCATATAATACAAAAAGAGATTGTAATATAGGCTTGTGCTCATCTTAAGGTGAAGAAAAGAATTTGGAAGGAAGTTGTCTTAAAGAAGCAGAATCTCTGAATGTTGAATGGTCGGGCTGATGACATTAAACCAAGCGCTTCCGGGAGGCAATCTATTTATTTTCTTTCTTTAATTTAGTTTTCCTATTTTTTGATTTCTAATGGTAGATTGTTTCAAAAAAAAAAAAGTAAAATTGTAAATTTTAAGCCTTCACCGAGAACTAGGTGCTATGACGCGCTACAACCCCACTTACCAAGAACTAGGCGCTACAGTGCGCCACAACACCTTTTATAGAGGACTAGGAGCCGTGACACCCTTCACAAAGAACTAGACACCAAGGCGTGATAGGGCACTTGTATTCTTAAATTTATTTTAAGGAGGGACTTGGGGGATTTTTTTAAACAGAAGGAATAGCATGTGGCGTGCCAGGAGCATAAATTTAAGTAAAAGGGTAAAAGCAATAAATTTCTCTGGTATTTAGCCTTTCCAAGGTCTTTTGATTGAATCAGATGTGATTAAAGGGTTGCATGTGACTCTTTGTTCACTATCAAATGAGATCGAGACATCGGTTAGGGGGCAGGTAGAGAATTTTGGAATAAGTGCAATTCTACCTTTAAAACCCTTAGAGATTTAGTGGAATTCATAAGCCCTGATTTTGTAAATAGTTAGAAACTTCTCATCACTCTCACTCTTCTATTATGCACTTCTTTAAAATGGCCCCAAAATAGAAAGTAGGCATGGGAAAGGCTGCAGCTGCATCTTCATAAGTAGGAAAATTCGACTAAAATAGATTTGCGTTAGTAGAGGTAGAGCAACGATTCATCCAGATAAACTCAAAAAAGAAAATTATCTCGGAGCACATTATTTGCTGAACTGTGCTCTGTTCCAGCAGATACTATCTTTAGTAGGAAATGGGAAAATTTATGCAATCATCCTGGACCCATCTGCACAACTTTAGTCCAGGAAGTCTACACAAATGCCATCAATACTAGAAGAAGAAATATATTCGTTAGAGAAAAGAGTGTAGAGAGTTTAGTAGTCGTGCAATAATGTTACGTTATAGAATACGGTTTGTTGAAAATTACTCATATAACAGATATTTTTAGCTTCAATTAGAATAGTACGACGCAGCTCTGGATTGTTTGGCACTCACAATCTGTTTCTTGAAAATAAAATATTATTTGCATCCAATTGGAGTTCAATTAGAACATGAAGTATAGACTCGAATAACTCTTTAATAGAATCTATGCTCAAAAAAGGCCTAACATCAAAAGGGTCCCGGAGTTGTGCAAACCAAGTCGAATGTGCATCTCATCGCAGAAATCTAGGTACCCAAGTGTTTAGAAGAATAATCTCACAATGATCAAGCGCTTTATGGCTTCACAATAAAGCTTGTAGTAGTGTGCGAATGATATGTGGATAATTAAATTCCTACAAAAATATATTGTTTGTATTATTACTTAGATGTATATTACTAATGTCATTTTTTCCGTAACCCACCAACGTATGTTTCTAAATCATTTTTCCAGTAACCAACCAACGTATGTTACTGATGTTATTTTTTTAGTAACCAATCACGTATGTTGTTGATATCATTTTTTCAGTAACCAACCATGTATGTTACTAATATTTTTTTTTTCAGTAACCAACCAAATTGTAAGAGGATGTTGGTTTCAAACATGCCAACCCTGTATCAATATGAATTTGGCTCGAAGCAGAGCTAAGCTGCAATAAATTGTATATAAGTGCAAAAGATAATATATATATATATATATATATAATATAAATATATATATATATACTGAAGTAACTTTTTTCGACATTAGTATTCACAAACCGCATGACTATTGAATAATTTAAAAGAGAAGTGATACACATAATAAAATCAAATAATATTTCTCATTCATCATATTTCATATTATAAACTAACCAACTTACACTTCTTACAATGTTCATAATTGATACAAAGATAAATTGAAACAAAAAGAAATAAAATGAAAGTAAAAAAAATAGTGATGTTGATCCATTAGCAACTTGAAAACCTATGACTAATACTGCAAAGTTCTCATTCAAGTTCTTCTAAAAGTACATGACCTGGTATTAGAAGAAAAACAATACCCAATATTAGAATTCATATATAATTAGAGAACACTCTAAGTACCGCAATAAATATTAAAATATTACAATTTCTATTAGCGGAAATGCGATTAGCGGAAATAAGGATGTAATAAAATGTAGGAAAAAATGCAAAATAGCGTAAAAGGATAATTAAATTCTGGCAAAAATATATTGTTTGTATTATCACTTAGATGTATGTTACTGATGTTATCTTTTCAGTAACCAACCAATATATGTTACTGATATCATTTTTTCAGTTACTGACCGCCGTATATTATCGATATCATTTTTCCAGTAACCAATTAATGTATGTTACTGATGTCATTTTTTTAGTAACTAATCACATATGGTACTAATGTTATTTTCCAGTAATTAACCAAATTATAAGAGGATGTTGGTTTCAAACAGTCAACCAAGCATCAATATGAATTTGGCTCAAAGCGAAGCTGAACAATGATAAATTGTATACAAGTGCAAAAAGTAATATGTATATATATATATATATATATATATATATAATATATATATACTCGGTACCCTTTTCGACATTAAACTCAAAAAAGAATATTAATAATATAACATGTTTTATTATTATCATTGTTATTAATAATAACAATAATAAAATATTTATTATTATAATGATAAAAATAGTTTTAATTTCAATTAAAAATTTCGCATTTTTCATCGTTTGATTTACAAAAATAATGAAACTTGACACGGAGGTGTATTATGATGAGACCAACATCCTCGCGCCAAAAATTTTCAATTCAAGCAATATTTATTTATATTTATTTCTAATGTTTGATGCTTCACAAATTAATTACGGTTGAACCGAAGCTCCAAATTCGATGAAATATTTTGTGTAGCTTTTAAATAATATTCTTGATCTAACGACACCAAATCAATGAATTTGGACTTGTATTCAATTTTATCAATTTTTTGAATTTTAACAATTTAGAAATTAATTCAGAAGTATCTGTTATCTGGATTGCTTCCAAACTAAGGCATTATGATCTAAAAATTATTTATATCCAATTATATTTTTGGTTTGCCATAATTTTGAAGTTGCCTGGGATCCTGATTTTTGAGTCGGGATTTGACCTAATTTGCAAAGTAAGGATAATGGGTCGTTACATTAACTCTTGCTCTTGCAACCTCATTCAATATTTTGCATACAGAAGAAACTCCCACTGAATCCTATAAGTTGTAAAGCCCATCTCCCTCCCACCTCTAAGCTAACTATTGCTCTTGCAACCTCATTCAATACTTTCTCCACTACAAGATTTTTCTTTTCCTCCAACGACCCCTATAGAAGCTCAAATCTCTTTTTTATTTATTCTTCTAATCAGTGAGAGCTATCCTCCGATTTCTTACTCTTGCAGGTCGTGACGCTATCTCTCCAATCCCATCAGCCCAACAACATTCCCACATCACCAAGTTTATGATTTTGAAAGTATTCAACTTTATTTTGAAAAATCAGGAATTTATCAATTGAATCCTAAATTTTGCTCTTTAATTAGGTTTTATTCGACGTGAACCTATTCAAAACCTAACTCTGTATCATACTTAAACCTTAAGCTGTTATTCTTACAATTTTATAAATTTCTTATTTTGGAGAGCTGTCAAAACTTAATTTCTTAATATTTGGTTTCATTATTTAGGGCAATTTGAAGCCACACTTGATCAACATTGTCCTCTACAAAATCGTCACAAACTGTGTTTGGGTATTTTAGATACTTGAAAAATCGTATTGAATTTTTAAACCTAATTTATGCAAACCTAATTTTTGGGTTTTGTTGAACAACTAATCCGTCTCCAATTAGGACATATTAACATGATAAAGACCCTTGCATATTAGATATTTTTTATTTCTCGTTTATAATTAAGTTAATAAAATTTAGGGTTATTGGGATAAAAAATAAAATGAGTGATACCTTTTTTTTATTCAATGGCCAGGGGAGTTATTTAGATGTCTAATAAGTGCATTTGTGATTATTTTTTATTTAAATTGACAAATCTGAAGGATCCTTCTCTATCATGATTTAGACAATCCGAGCTACAATTAATGAGGATAAATTTATTTATGATAAATGATAATTTTACTTTTGATATTTTGTTTAAAATTAATGATTTTAGTGAATGATATATGCGACAAGCTTTTGTTTTTTTTTTTTGTTTTCTAATGTAATATTTAGAGAATCTTTTTTCTATTATTTTATTATTTTCAATTATAGCATGCATAAATGTTTTCATGAAATAAATGTTGTTTCTATAATTCATGAAATAAATGTTGTTTCTATTAATTTCATGATTTTTAATTATTAATTGAATTAAAATAATAAAGAGTCATTAAAGGATTTATAAAAAATTAATTAATTTGGAGTAGAGGATTATGAGGATCTATGTTAAGCCCTTTCGACTACAACTTCAGAAGGAGTAGTTTCCTTGATCATAGGAGTATGAAGTACTAAAAAAAGCTCTTTAGGAATTGGCTCTTTTAGGAAGGGTATGAGAAAAAACTCTTTTCGGTATATCTCATTTAGGAATGTTCTCTTTAATTAAAGAGGTGCAAGGTTACAAATGTATTTCAAAAAGTGTAAATCTTAAATGAAGAATATTGTTTAAAATAAGATTTTGTTAGTTTTGCAAGCTTTAAAGAAGTATTTTAATAATATTTTCATAACATTAAGTCAAAAATAAAGTAATTTAGTAATATAGCACCATATCTCTTTTGTTATACATTCATTGTGTTTTGTTAATAGATTTTCATATTTTTTGTGTGATTTTCTCTTCATTAACAACCCCATATTAAATTTTTTGTACTAATTTATAGAAATAATATTTATCAATTCTATTATTCTATTATCAAGTTTTTGACTAGATTATTAAGGTTTGAATGATAAATAAGTTAACAACTTTAACATAAAAACATCGCTTGACACCCTTAGAAAAGTACACATTTGCTTCGCTTTATTTCAATGCCGATAACTTAATTCCAATAATCATCAAATACATGCCTTTTGTTTTGATGATATTAACAACTATTATTATTTTTTATGGCAAAATTAGTTTTTTCCTATTGAGAGTTTAAAACATTTAAGCTAAGATCCTTAATCATAAAACCTTCATTCCCAACATTTATCAGGCTGGATAGTAATAATAAATAAGGCTTTATTTTTATTGTAAACTCTACTTTTGAAACACAAAAAATATTTTAGCAAACACTTGTCCTTGTGAATGTGGTTGTTTATACGTGCAAAGCAATGATGATGAGCTTTGTGGGATTTATTTTCTTGTTTCAACATGAGACCTAAATTTTTGTTGCTTGGATATTATCTTTTCTTTTAGCTCTTATTATCAAAATTTCAAATTTATTTGGAGTTTAGGATATTGCTAGCAAATTGTTACATCACTGGAAATTATTTTTGTATTATTAATCTAGTATTGTAGATTTTAAATTTCCCCAGCTTTGTTACAAACTATATTATAGGTTATGGATGTTAAAATCATTGAGAAAAGCACAAGGAGATCTTCGATGAAAAAATCCTTAGGATTGGGGTAAGAGTTACCGAAGCAAACACAAAAAGTATCAACACAAAACTGAAAAATTACAGCACAAATATTCATAAGCACACAAGAATACGAATACAAAGATTTACGTGAAAATCTAAAACTGAGAAAAATAACAGAGCCTCACCACCACAAGAAAATTACTATAGAATAAATGAGTACAGAGTTATAAAGAATTTATCTATCTCTTTGAGGAAGAAGAGATTCACCGCCCTATTTTTTTTTCTTCTTCTCTCTCAAATTTCTTTTGTTCTCACTCTATGGTTTTAAGCCTCCAAAGCTCTGACAGAAAAAATATTACATATTAAATCCCTATCCCATACTTATTAGCTTTTATATGGGATACCAAAATAACCCTCAAAGTGCCCTAATCATTATAATAATAATAACAATAATAAAATTAATAATAGTAATAATCATCGTTATCATCATCATAATAATAATAATTTTTATTATAATAATACTATGATGTTTCCAAATATAAAAACAGAATAAAAAGCTTTATACTTTTATTATTATTATTATTATATCTCTTTTGAGCAAGGTTCTTTTAATACTTCAAGATATACCTAAATTTTGTCCCAAATTGAATTCAAATTTATTAAAAGGACAAAATAACATTAGCTATTTAAATTAAAATTTTCATTTAATCTCTTAAATTTTCATAAAATTTTGAATTATTTTAGCAACTGACATATGGTTTGTTACTCTTTTGTATAGTATTTTGTGTACATTGTGCATGAAATAAATTTCTGGTACTCTAAGCATGGAATTTTCTTTTCTTCACTTCAGGGGGGCTAATGATTTATAATCATTGTTCTAAATACAAAAGATTTTATATTACTCAATTTTTGTGTAGGCTAGGCAAATGCTCAAGGCAGTTTTTGTGTAGGCTAGGCAAATGCTCAAGGCAGAACAGGAAGATGAAGTTTTGGTTAAAGATGGTATGTTACTCTAAGCATGGGATATCTTTTTCTTCACTTAAGGGGACTAATGATTTATAGTCATATTGGATCAGTTCTAAATGCAAAAGATTTTATATTACTCAATTTTTGTGTAGGCTAGGCAAATGCTTAAGGAAGAATAAGAATACAAGGTTTTGTAAAAAGATAGTATGTCATTTAAACCTATACGCGTTCTCCTATTTCTTATTTTCGTCACCTACCTCTACTTTATAATAAGCACTGTGAAATGGCTTAGTTAATGAGTTACTCATCCATGGATGTTTGGCTATGAATGTATCAACCATGGAGAAAATTCTTGTACTGTTTCTGTTGGTTTAATATCCCATTTGATTTATCGTATTTCAGGTCTCATATGCAATTTCAACAATATTGAAATTGAAATTGCCTAGGCAATATTTGGAGCAAAAATATTTTTGATAACTTCTGCAGTAAATGGTTTAGATCCAAATAGTCAGTTACTGTCTTAGCTCTTTTGATACTTATGATCAGGTTGTTGAATTACATACTATAAAAGCTATGAATGTGATGGTAATTTTTTGCTTCCATCTAACTGTGTTGATATTCCTTTCTTCCCAAATTATTTAGATCCATAAAGGCTCAGAACAGCCTTTGATATTTACAGTAGTGTCAAGTATCTGAGAAAAGTTCTTCATATATATCCTGACAGCAAATTATTGATGTAATTTTTGTAGATCATGTGCTATATTGACCTCTCACTATATGCCCTCTTCAATATTTATTTCATATATTACATATTTTCTTACTTTGCTCATACCGTACCTGTGATGGCCATGTTAGGGTGGTAAGAACCAAACTAACATCGGATGCATCTTTCCGCAGGATCATATTGGCAGTTAGATAAAATAGTAGTTAACGAACATTCAAGCCATTCACATAAAAGAAACGACATTCATTCAATTTAAAAAAATAAAAATAATATCTATAAATTATTACATAAAATTCCATGTTCATCAAACTATTAATTCTGGAAGGGGCAGTTATTTTCCCGCGCTACGCCTCTAGGCTATATCAACCGCCTCCAACTGTATCTGATTTGGCATTATAAAAATAATACCTTAGTGCACATTCTAAATACAATGGATATTAAAAATATACTTAAAGCATAGCGGGAAGCAAAAATGATAATAACTGCAGGAAAAAGTGTATTTCAAAAACAAGAAGATAAATATATCTCCTGCAAAATAACTGTTCTTACACATGCCAAGATTTTAAACAAAAAGCAATAATCGCATAAAAAATCTATGTTTATGTTTATGTCTATGATATCATGAAGCAATAATAGCGGTTCTGTTGGGCAAAGCCAGAACTATAAGGGCTGGGTTCATATGCATTTAAGCATAAATCTTCACCTGGACCCACTTAAGGATCTCAAATGGCAACGTGCATTTAAGCAACCTTCACCTGTGCCTCCCTCAAAGGCTCCAGATGGCACCCTTATAGCTCCCGAGGACTAGCCCCGTCCCTAACCTAATCATGCTCCGTTTCAGAACCCTTCTTGCAACATTCACAAGACACATAAACATCATTCAATTTTTCTACATTATTAGCAGTAAGAATATCATATCAAGTAGTAATAAGCTCAAAGCGATGCATAAGTAGCAATTGAAAGTAAAAGCATATAAAGTAATATCCAGTGTATCGTTGTGTTTGACTTAACTAGACATTTCACTCACAATTTTGGTGGATCTGCAAAAGTTATGATTGAAATTCTATTAAACTTTTGAAAGTCATACTATATTGCAATGGATCTTATTTTTTTCGATAAACTACCTATCTTCTTATTTTCATATCTCTTAACTTAAATCTTTATAATTTAAAAGGTACATTACTATAATTCCTCTTAAGAGTCCTAAAATTGTCTTAGAGGTTTTAAAACGTTACTAATATTATGTCAAGTATTTCAATTGTTATTAATTACAAATCATATTTAACTCATCTAAATCCTATTATAGCACATGAATATATAGAGTGTTATAGTAATGAGTTATATTAAAATTTGACTTAAAATTCTAAAATAATACTTCAATTAATCAGAACAAAATTTGATATATAAGCTAGATTTAGATATCTAGGATTGATACTAAAACATGCTAATAGATTACTTAAATTATACTACTCACAAAAATTACTATCTAAACTTCAAATCAATTTATTATATTCTAATTTCATTACTAATATGATTATTATTGTTATTATACTTATACCAATATGTATACATATATATATAGTGTTTATATATATATATATATATAATCTATATATATATATATATATATATATTATATATATATATTTAAGCTTATATAATAAGATTTGTACTATATTACTATATATAATTATAGTATAATACGCACGATTTTGTTTTATATATATATATTATATATATATATATATATATATATATATATATATTACTGTATGTAAAACACGCACGATTTTCTTTCCTAAGAGACTCGACAGAGTGCTCTTACCTTACGGACGCGGGTCGAGCGGAGGATCCTGGCAATCGAGCGGCACGCAGAGGAGGAAAAAATCGGGCGCAGAGCTTCGGCGGAAGGAGGAGGCGCAGAGTCGAGCTAAGCGTATCGGCACTGTGTCGACTGTGGGAGGGTTACGCGAGCAGTGGTCGAGCGCTTCGGACTCCTGGTGTCCGTCTATCGGCACCGCAGAGGGAGGGGAATCGAGGCGGCTCTCAGGGTGCAATCGGTCGGCTCAGGTAAGCTATCTTACGAAAGAGAGGGAGAGGGGGTTTGCTCCAGTGGTGGGAGCCCTCTGTCTTCTCCCGAATAAATAGGACGTGCGTATATAATGCACGTCCGATTTATTCGGCTAATTAGTCGCAAATTAGGGTATTTACCGTAAGCATCCCTTCCTAAAACAGCGATGATTTTAATTGCTTTCAGTTTTGGTTGATTTCCTTGAATAAGAGTCTAAATGAGGAAGTTACGTTTTTGCTAACTTAATTATGCGTTTAATGATGGGTTTTTAACTTTCAATTTCAGTTTAAACAATTTTTTAAACCTTCTAAATTAAGAATTGAAACTGAAAAAATCAAATTTCAGCGGGAGTTTTAACGGAAAACTGAAATTTGCGGGAAATTTAACGAATCGGGATTTCAATTTTTTTTTTTTTGCCTTAGAATGACCTAGGGTCATTACAAACTCCCCAACTTAAAAATAATGTCGCCCTCGACCTTTCACTGTAATAGAAAATATTTTAGTTGAATGCAAAAGGATTTAATTAAGATTACCTGAGTTCTGAAAGAGTCCGGGATATTCTTTTCTTATATCCTCTTCTCTTTCCCACGTTGCTTCCTTGGCGCTGGTGATTTTTCCATTGTACTTTGACCATAGGGATTGTTCTTTTCCTTAATCGACGATTGTCTCGCTCTATGATTTTATCAGGCAATTCAACATATGTCAAATCTGGTTGGATAACAATACCGGGTGCTATTATTTGTTGAGACGATTTTTGTAGGCATCTGCGAAGAGTCGAAATATGAAATACATTGTGAACTGCCGTAAGATTTTCAGGGTAGTTTGACTTTATAAGCAGCAGCTCCAATTTTGGCTATCACCTCGAAAGGTCCAATATATCGAGGACTTAATTTACCGGTCACCCCAAATCTAAATACTCCTTTCATAGGACTTACTTTCAGGTATACAAAGTCCCCGACTTGAAATTCTAACATTCGGTGCCTGGAATCATGGTATTTCTTTTGGCGATCTTGAGCCACCATTATCCTGCTCTTTATTAGTTGGATCTTTTTATTAGTTTCTTCCACCAATTCAGATCCGTAAATCTGAACATCTCCGACTTCTGCCCATGATAGGGGCGTAAGACATCTTCTTCCGTACAAAGCTTCATATGGAGCCATGCCAATACTGACCTGATGGCTATTGTTGTAAGCAAATTCAACCAATGGTAAATATTTTTCCCAGCTCCCACTGAAGTCAAGTATGCATAACCTTAGAAGATCTTCTAGAACCTGATTTACCCTTTCTGTTTGTCCATCTGTTTGAGGGTGAAATGCAGTGCTCATTGCAAGAGTAGTACCTAGATCATCGTGCACTGCTTTCCAAAATCGAGAAGTGAATCTGCTATCTCTGTCTGACGTAATCGTCTTTGGAATCCCGTGCAATCGAACAATTTCCTTAATATATATCCTGGCGAGTTTCTCCACTGGATCAGTTTGTTTTATTGGGAGAAAGTGCGTAGATTTTGTAAGCCTGTCAATGATCACCCATATGGTATCTGCCCCTGATTTGCTTCGGGGTAGACTTACTATAAAGTCCATGGCAATATCAACCCATTTCCATTCCGGGATGGTAGAGGTTGCAAGAGTCCTCCAGGCCTCTGATGTTCTGCTTTTACCAAATTGCAAGAGTTGCAATGTGCCACGAATTCTTCTATATCTTTCTTTAGTCTTGACCACCAGTACATTTTCTTTAAATCATGATACATTTTGGAACTTCCCGGATGAATAGTGAACCAGAACAATGCGCTTCTTGCAATATTGCCATTTTTAACTCCTTATCCTCTGGTACCCATAATCGAGTTCCGTGATAAATGTAGCCATCCTTTTCCTGAAGATCTTTACTTTTCCCTATCGAAATAATTTCTTCATCTCTGGATACTCTGTGTCTTTTTCTTGAGAAAATTTTATGCGCTGTTCCAGCGTCGACTCTGTAGCTTCTGAAACTCCAGCAGCCAGAAGGGCATTCAATTGGCTCGTAGATGCCCATTCTATTTCTAATTTATTTAGCTCATTAACCAGGTACTTGTTGAAAGTGATTGAGCTGAGGTTTCCATGTGTACTGACTGATTTTCTGCTCAGTGCGTCAGCTACGACATTTGCTTTGTCGGGGTGATATTGAATATCCAAGTTGTAATCACTAATAAATTCTAGCCATCACCTCTGCCGACAATTTAATTCTCTCTGAGTGAAGATATATTTGAGGCTTTGGTGATCTGTAAAAATTTCGCATTTTATTCCATACAGGTAATGCCTCCATATCTTGAGAGCGAAGACTACTGCTGCCAATTCCAAGTCGTGCACCGGATAGTTCTTTTCGTGCACCTTTAGCTGATGTGAGGCATAAGCAATTACTTTCCCGTTTTCGCATTAAGGACACACCCAAGTCCTACCTTAGACGCGTCGGTGAAAACTTGGTAGTCCAACCCGTCTTGAGGTACGTAAGAACAGGAGCGGTTGTGAGAGCATGCTTTAATTTCTGGAAGGATTCTTCGCATTCTGAGCTCCAAACAAAGGGCACCAGTTTCTGTGTTAATTTGGTGAGTGGAGCTGAAATTTGAGAAAATCCTTGCACAAATTTTCAATAATAGCCAGCGAGACCTAAAAAGCTTCTGATTTCTGTCACTGATGTAGGTTGCACCCATTCTTGAATGGCAAGGATTTTTGTTTGATCCACCTGAATTCCTTCGGCACTTACCACGTGACCCAGAAAAATTACAGAATTCAACCAGAACTCATATTTGGAGAATTTTGCATATAGTGTATTAGATCTCAGGGTCTCAAGGACTGCTCGCAAATGCACTTCGTGATCTTCTTTACTCTTAGAGTATATTAAGATGTCATCGATGAAGACGATCACAAATTTATCCAGGTGAGGCTTTAGGACCCTTTGCATCAAATCCATGAATAAAGATGGGGAGTTTGTCAGCCCAAATGACATTACTAAAAATTCATAATGTCCATATCTTGTTCGGAACGCTGTTTTTGGAATGTCCTCGTCCTTTATTCTCACCTGGTGGTATCCGGATCGAAGGTCAATTTTAGAAAATACCACCGCGCCAGCGAGTTGATCGAATAAGTCATCAATGCGAGGAAGAGGATATTGATTCTTGATTATGACTTTGTTCAACTCTCGATAATCAATACACATCCTCATGGTACCGTCTTTCTTCTTGACAAACAACACTGGAGCTCCCCATGATGACATACTAAGGCGAATGAGGCCTTTATCTAACAATTCCTTTAATTGCTCGTTTAATTCCTGTAGCTCTTTTGGCACCATTCTATAAGGTGCCTTTGATAACGGTTGCGTACCGGGAATTAAATCAATAGAAAAATCTATTTCCCGTACCGGAGGTAATCCTGGCAACTCATTGGGAAATACATCCGGGAATTCACTGGCGACCCTTGTATCATCTAGGGAAGTTACCTCTTCTTTATTTCCCATCATTGTTACTAAGTAGGCCTCACATCCTTTTTGAATTAATTTAGCTGCTTGAATGACATTGATGAGAGACGCTGCGGTGCCTAGTCTTCCCATAAATGTCACTGGTCTTCCTGCACTTCTGAGGGTAACCTTTTTGCGCTGGCAATTGATGACTGCTTGATGACAAGATAGCCAGTCCATACCCAAAATAATATCAAAATTTGCAATTAGGAGGACTATCAAGCTAGCTTTAAATGTCCCACCATTAATTGGGATTTCACATTCACAATATTCTCTAGCGCTCATGAGGGCGCCAGATGGTAACCCCACGTTTAATCTTTCTGCTAGCTCTTTAAATGGCAGCTGTAGTTTTTTTACGAAGGTTTCAGATATAAATGAGTGACTTGCACCCGTGTCGAATAAAGTTATACATGCGTACTCGGAAAAAATATAAGGTACATAATATTAAATGCATGCTAAATATTTATTTCTTAAAATAATTAAGAAGTGCCGGTCAAAATAATTAAAAGGTACCTGTCACCACGTCATGATCCTCGGGAGCCATGACAGGAGTAAGTGTATAAACTCTAGCGGCAGCTGGTCGTCCCGGGGTATGATTTCTCTTTTGAGTTGGCGTGGTTGCAGGAGATGATGTCGAGGTTGGGGTACTTGCTGGAGCTGGGGTACGAGGAGGGGTAGATACTAGGTTTATTCTATGCCTCTGAATAATATCCCCATCTATAGTTTTGAAGGATCTACAATGTCGATAACTATGCCCCTTCCTGCCGCAATGATAACATCTGTTGCCCGTGTGATAGCACCTGCCCGTTGGGTGAGGTCGGCTACATTCAGAATTTTCCCTTTCCCTAACAGGCCCTACGGTGATCTGATACACATTTGCCTGTCGACTAGGTCGAGACCTTTTAAAGGTTTCACGACTGTCCTGGGATTGGGAGGGACGTTTCTCCTGGCGTTCAGCAATTATCTGCTCATTATGCTCCATTATGGTTGCACAGTCCAGTATCTCAGCGAATTTGGTGTGCTTGAGCGGGAGCAAGCTAGTCTGGATGGAGTCCTTCAAGCCATCCAAGAACTTACTACATCTAGCAGCCTCTGTGTCCACCAGCTTAGGTGCATATCTGGAGAGTCTTGTAAACTCAGACTCATAAGCTTGCGATGGACTTATTTCCTTGGGTCAGCTTAATGACCTGATTCTCCAATATCTTTTGGGCAGACAGAGGGATGTAACGACCTCGGAATGCCTCTGCGAATTCTTCCCAAGAAATGTCTTATAGTTCCAAGCCCATAAACTGAGTTTTGTGGGTGACTCCCCACCATCGCTCAGCTTCGGCCTTGAATAGGCTTTTAGCCAACCACACCGCATCTCTGGCAGGACATTTTATGTCCTCCAGTATTTTTATTTCCTGGGTCCAATCTTCAGCCTCCATCGGCCGAGCTGATCCGTCGAAGCGTGGGGGATTTAGCTTCAAGAATGCTTGCAAAGCTCCGCCAATTTGGTGCCCTTGGCTCGGAGGAGATTCCTGAGTCTTGTGTTGATTGGCCAATATCTGAGCCATCAACTCCAGGATTCTGTCAGTCTTACTCTCTGATGGACCTGAAGGCAAAGGGGCCTTCACCGGAGTCTCCATTAGCAACTCAGGAGAGTACTCTTCCAGATTCATCTATAAGGATGGTGATTGCGATTAAAAGAAATAAAGAAATTGAATGCTTCATTTAGAAAGAATTAATATTTCATGCCAAAGAAAATTAATAGAAATAAAGATACAATCGATGATACACAAGATTTTGCACTTAAGATAATATTCTAAATGAGTTGCTTAAGGCTTTTAGCCCAAAGCTTCCTATATTTACTGGTTGCTTTCTTCCTCCTAGAAGTTGAGGCTGCATTCCTCGTTTGATGCACTTTCCTTTCCACTTTTGAAAGGCATTCCTCATTTGCCAAAATCATGAGGCTGGGTTCATATGCATTTAAGCATAAATCTTCACCTGGACCCACTTAAGGATCTCAAATGGCAACGTGCATTTAAGCAACCTTCACCTGTGCCTCCCTCAAAGGCTCCAGATGGCACCCTTATAGCTCCCGAGGACTAGCCCCGTCCCTAACCTAATCATGCTCCGTTTCAGAACCCTTCTTACAACATTCACAAGACACATAAACATCATTCAATTTTTCTTACATTATTAGCAATAAGAATATCATATCAAGTAGTAATAAGCTCAAAGCGATGCATAAGCAGCAATTGAAAGTAAAAGCATATAAAGTAATATCCAGTATACCTTTGTGTTTGACTTAACTAGACGTTTCACTCACAATTTCGGTGGATCTGCAAAAGTTATGATTAAAAATTCTATTAAACTTTTGAAAGTCATACTATATTGCAATGGATCTTATTTTTTTCGATAAACTAACTATCTTCTTATTTTCATATCTCTTAACTTAAATCTTTATGATTTAAAAGGTACATTACTATAATTCCTCTTAAGAGTCCTAAAATTGTCTTAGAGATTTTAAAATGTTACTAATATTATGTCAAGTATTTCAATTGTTATTAATTACAAATCATATTTAACTCATCTAAATCCTATTATAGCACATGAATATATAGAGTGTTATAGTAATGAGTTATATTAAAATTTGGCTTAAAATTCTAAAATAATACTCCAATTAATCGGAATAAAATTTGATACATAAGCTAGATTTAGATATCTAGGATTTGATACTAAAACATGCTAATAGATTAATTAAATTATACTACTCACAAAAATTACTACCTAAAACTTCAAATCAATTTATTATATTCTAATTTCATTACTAATATGATTATTATTGTTATTATACTTATACCAATATGTATACATATATATACAGTGTTTATATATATATATATATATATATATATATATATATATATATATATATATATATATATATATATATATATTTAAGCTTATATAATAAGATTTGTATATATTACTATATATAATTATAGTATAATACGCACGATTTTGTTTTATATATATATATATATATATATATATATATATTACTGTATGTAAAACACGCACGATTTTCTTTCCTAAGAGGCTCAACAGAGTGCTCTTACCTTATGGACGCGGGTCGAGCGGAGGATCCTGGCGAATCGAGCGGCACGCAGAGGAGGAAAAAATCGGGCGCAGAGCTTCGGCGGAAAGGAGGCGCAGAGTCGAGCTGAGCGGATCGGCACTACGTCGACTGAGGGAGGGTTACGCGAGCAGTGGTCGAGCGCTTCGGACTCCTGGTGTCCGTCTATCGGCACCGCAGAGGGAGGGGAATCGAGCGGCTCTCAGGGTGCAGTCCGTCGGCTCAGGTAAGCTATCTTACGAAAGAGAGGGAGAGGGGTTTGCTCCAGTAGTGGAGCCCTCTGTCTTCTCCCGAATAAATAGGACGTGCGTATATAACGCACGTCCGATTTATTCGGCTAATTAGTCGCAAATTATGGGTATTTACCGTAAGCATCCCTTCCTAAAACAGCGATGATTTTAATTGCTTTCAGTTTTGGTTGATTTCCTTGAATAAGAGTCTAAATGAGGAAGTTACGTTTTTGCTAACTTAATTATGCGTTTAATGATGGGTTTTTAACTTTCAATTTCAGTTTAACAATTTTTTAAACTATCTAAATTAAGAATTGAAACTGAAAAAATCAAATTTTAGCGGGAGTTTTAACGGAAAACTGAAATTTGCGGGAAATTTAACGAATCGGGATTTCAATTTTTTATTTTTTTGCCTTATAATGACCTAGGGTCATTACAGTACCAATTTTATATGAATTGAAGTTTTCAATGGATGCTAGCATTAAATCTCTTAATGATGATGCATGTTCTATCCAACGGTTCCATCTGTTCGAGGCTCATAATCACATGATTGTAAAAGCTTGACGGTGCTGCAATGCATGCTTCGTATGTTTTGCTCGACTTGCATATAGTTTTGAAATGCATTGTTTTTGATACTTGCATTTGGTTTTGTAATGACCCTAGGTCATTTGTAGGGGAGACGTTGCTTTCCCGCAAAACCGAAATTTCGTTAAAACTCCCGCTAAATTCTAATTTTCAGTTACAATCCTTAGTTTGAAAAGTATATTCAAATTCGTTAAAGCTGAAATAAGAAACTTTAAATTGACATTAAGCATGAAAAGGGAACGAGAACCTCATAAAAATTGGCGACAATTAAAGTTGTTGGTTCCATTAGGAAAAAAAAAATTGAAACGCACCCTTTATTGGCTTTAGGGGCCGCTCGATTTCTTCGGCTCCCATAAATGCGCAATTTTCATTTTAGTTTGCTAATTTCCGTGATTCACGCAAAGCGTCCTTCCAGCCGAAGGAAACTGGTGTGAGTTACACGCGCACACCCTATTTAATCGAGCGCAGACCGCTCGTTTCTTCACTGCCTTCTCCCAACTCGTCGCAGACCAAACTCTCTCGTAAGACACAGTGAGGACGTACCTGGCAGCCGACCGAGCATGAAGAATCAATCCCTTCTCTCGTTGTAGCCCTTGCACCCGAGAGACGTAACGCGCGGCCTCTTCTCCGCTTGATCTCCTCCTTCTGCGTGGCTTCCTTCTCCGCTCGGTCTCTCTTCAGCTCGATCGCCTCTTCCGCTCCATTCTGTGCTCGATCGCTCGACTGCTCGACTGTCTGGGCGCCGACTCCTTTTGTGCGCTCGACTAAACTTAAGGTACGAACCCTCCTCTGTGTCGATTCTTTTTAAAAGGATAGAATCATATTGATGAGTAATAATACTCTAAATTATATAGTTAATAATAAAGAATATATTGGAGTATTATTTTGTCCCTTTATTCCCTCATTTATTTTTTATATGAAAAGTATCAAAATCTTTTACAGCGGGCTAAACTTTTTTTTAGAATTTATCTTTGAACGTTAAATCTAGAAAAGTTTCAGTTTTAATTTGAGCTATCTGTGTATTCAGTCAATCTCATGTTAGTTTTATTGAGATCCAATTATAATTAATTCAGTATTTTGATGTAACCTTGAAGTTTTTAATAGCTTTATGAACGAAAGACTAGCTATTTTGGGTCAAAGTGTTCAATAATAAGATGCAAGTATTTTAGCATATAATCAAAATTCATAAGCTAGAGATCTATAATTGATATACAGTTTCATTAAATTCGTACTCAGTTACTAATGATGGAATCAAGGAATTTTCCATTGAAATCAAATTGCAATATGTGTGCAATTTGGTATATAAAGGTTTCAATGCTATTAAACACTTTAGAATAACCTATGCTGCATTTCAAAACTATAGAGAAAGCTCACTTAGGGTTTAAGAATACGCGAATTATAATATTGATTTTTTCTACATTATTCCAAATTAACTCGTATAATCTCTTAAACAAAGATAACTAATATGCATAAGTTAAGAAGAACAAAGAACTACTAGGTGCGTAGTTAACCAAAAGTTTATGAACAACAATATTAACATTCATAGAGCAAATAAGTACTTTTTAAGTTTAATAGATTTCCAATTATAATTTTTGCAAACACATCGAATTTGTGAGTGAATCATTTTGAATAAGTCAAATACAAAAGGTACACTGGATATTATTTTTATGTTTTTTACTATCATTTGTTGCTTAAGGATCACTTTAAGCTTGTTTTGTATTGCTATTTAATGCCTTATTCTTACTACTAATGATGTAAGAGAAATAAAATGATGTTTATGTATCTGGTGAATGTTGCAAGAAGAGTTCTGAAATGGAGCATGAATAGATTAGGGACGGGGCTAGTCCTCAGGAGTTATAAGGGTGCCATCTGGAGCATTTGAGGGGGCTCAGGTGAAGGTTATGCTTAAATGCATGTTTATTGCCATCTGGAGCTTTTAAGGGGGCTCAGGTGAAGGTTATGCTTAAATGTATATGAACCCAGCCTCATAGTTCTGGCTTTGCCCATCAGAACTGCTATCATTGCTTCATAATATCATAGACATAAATATAAACATGAATTTTTATACTATTATTATTTTTTCGTTTGAAAATTTGGCATGTGATAGAAGGACATTTATTTTGCAGGAGATATGATTATCTTTTATTTGCAATAAACTATATTTTCTTGTAATTATTGTTTTTGCTTTTCACTTTTGCTTAATGTATATTTTTAATATCTTTTGTATTTAGAATGTGCACTAAGGCATTATTTTTATAATGCCAGATCAGATACAGTTGGAGGAGGCTGATATAGTTTAAAGTCATGACGCGGGAAATTAACGAATTCTAACTGCCCATTCAAGGGATGATTATTTTATGTATAATGAAAATTATGTAATAAATTTTGGATATTATTTACTTTAAATTGAATGAATGTTATTTTTATACTTGAATCACTCTAGATATCTTTAACTGTTATGTTACCTAACCACCAATATAATCCTGCGAAAAATTGTATCCGATGTTAATTGGTTGTTACCAACCTAACATGGATCATCACAAGTTTCCTAGAAAATGCTTATAGTGGTAAATTCATAATTTGTTGATATATGGGAGATCCGGTTTTAAAGAAAAGCTTATGATAACAAATTTTTGGTTTGCTGATATTTGTGGAGAATTAGTGCAGTGCATTGTGGTAGTTGTTTTGTATAAGCAAAGGTGCTATACGCTAGTAATCAAGTTGACAATTTGTAGAGCACACTCTTTTTTCTCATAGGTGGTTCGTGTGTTGACTTCGATAGATATTTTTTTCCCTTTGAAACCTCACCTTAGCTTGTGGATAGCAAAGAAGCAAAGATGACATTTTGTCTAAAGAGGAGAAAGCAATTTCATAATGCTTGACAAATAAAAAAGGTTAAAAATGATGCTGGATTAGTAATCAAAGTATAAAATAAAATCCCAAATTTAAAGCATTTTTTGTGATGGCCCATGTTAGATTGGTAACAATCAATCTAACATCGGGTGATCTTTCCGCAGGATCATAATGATGGTTAAGTAAAATAACAGTTAAACAACATCTAGAACTATTCAAGTATAAAGAAATAAAATTCAATCAATTTAAAGTAAATAACATCAAGAATTTATTACGTAAATGTTATTATACAAAAATGATTATTCCTCAAAGGGTAATTAGAATTCATTATTTTCTCGCGCCATGCCATTCTCTAACGACTTTAAATTATATCAGCTTCCTCCAGCTATATCTGATGTGCATTATAAAAATAATACCTTAGTGCACATTCCAAATACAAAGGATATTAAAAATATACTTTAACTATAAGCGGAAAGCCAAAATGATAATAATTACTGAGAGATATGATTTATTACAATCAAAAGATAATCATGACTCTTGCAAAGTAAATATTCTTTTGTCACATGCTAAATTTCTAAATGATAAAGCAATAATCATATAAAAATTTATGTTTATATTTATGTTTATAATACTATGAATCAATGTTAGCAGTTCTGATGGGCAAAGCCAGAACTATGAGGCTAGGTTCTTAAAAATGCATTTAAGCATAACTTTGACTTGGGCCCCCTTAAAGGCTCCAGATGGCAACAAACATGCATTTAAGCATAACCTTCACCTGGGCCCCCTCAAAGACTCCAGATGGGCACCCTTATAGCTCTCGAGGACTAGCCCCGTCCCTAATCTATTCATGCTCCATTTCAGAACCCATTTGCAATATTTACAAAACGCATAAACATTATTTTGTTTCTCTAACATCATTAGTAGTAAGAATAACATTTTAAGTAACAATACAAAATAGGCTCAAAGCGATACTTTAGCAGCAAAAGATAATAAAAACATAAAAATAATATCCAATGTACCTTTTGTGTTTGATTTAAGACGAATCACTCACAATTTTGATGTGTCTGCAAAAGTTATAATTAGAATTCTATTAAACTTTGAAAGTCCTTGCTTACTCTATGAACACTTAATATTTTTATTCATAGACTTTTGGTTAATTATGAACCATGTGGTTCTTTGTTTCTCTTAATTTATGATGCATACAAACTAACTTTGACTAAGAGATTATCTGAGTTAATTTGGAATAATATAGCAAAAATCAGTATTAAAATTTATGTATTCTTAAACCTTAAGTGAGCTTGCCTGGGCTGGATTATAAGTGATGTGAAAATTACAACAAGATGTCAAGATTTTTAGAAAAAGATCCATAGATTTGCCAAGACCTTTCTTGGCTTAAGTCAGCCTCCGAGTGTTCCACCGAATGATTGGGAGAATTCATCTATTAAAACCCAAACTTATAACTTGTTGAATAATAGCCTAATTATGTCATTAGTTTTTTACAAAATGTTTTGTTTCAATAATAACTTTATTGTGTCACTAGTTTTTTAAAAATATTTTGTTCCAATCTTTTTGTACTTTAAGTTGAATGATTTCTCAATTATGACTTTTATGTCAAATATTGTTTATCATGCTCTGATACCAACTGTGATAACCCATATTAGGTTGGTAACAACCAATCTAACATTAGGTGATCTTTCCGCAGGATCATTTTGGCAGTTAAATAAAATAACAGTTAAATAATATCCAGAGCCATTCATTCACTTTAAAGTAAATAACATTTAGAATTTATTACATAAATATTATTATACAAAAATTATTATTCCTCAAAAGGTAATTAGAATTCATTATTTTCTCACGCCATGACATTCGCTAACGACTTTAAATTATATCAGCTTCCTCCAGCTGTATCTGGTGTGCATTATAAAAATAATACCTTAGTGCACATTCAAAATACAAAGGATATTAAAAATATACTTTAATCATAAGCGGAAAGCCAAAATGATAATAATTACTGAGAGATATAGTTTATTACAATCAAAAGATAATCATGACTCTTGCAAAGTAAATATTCTTTTGTCACATGCTAAATTTTCAAATGATAAAGCAATAATCGTATAAAAATTTATGTTTATATTTATGTTTATAATACTATAAATCAACGTTAGCAGTTCTGATGGGCATAGCCAAAACTATGAGGCTAGGTTCTTAAAAATGCATTTAAGCATAACTTTGACCTGGGCCCCCTTAAAGGCTCCAGATGGCAACAAACATGCATTTAAGCATAACCTTCACCTGGCCCCCTCAAAGACTCCAGATGGGCACCCTTATAGCTCTCGAGGACTAGCCCCGTCTCTAATCTATTCATGCTCCGTTTCAGAATCCATTTGCAACATTTACAAAATACATAAACATTATTTTGTTTCTCTTACATCATTAGTAGTAAGAATAATATTTTAAGTAACAATACAAAATAGGCTCAAAGCGATGTTTTAGCAGCAAAAGATAATAAAAAACATAAAAATAATATCCAGTGTTCCTTTTGTGTTTGATTTAAGACGAATCACTCACAATCTTGATGTGTTTGCAAAAGTTATAATTTGAATTCTATTAAACTTTGAAAGTTCTTGCTCACTCTATGAACACTTAATATTTTTATTCATAGACTTTTGGTTAATTATGAACCATGTGGTTCTTTGTTTCTCTTAATTTATGATGCATACAAACTAACTTTGGCTTAGAGATTATCTGAGTTAATTTGGAATAATATAGCAAAAATCAGTATTAAAATTTATGTATTCTTAAATCTTAAGCGAGCTTGCCTGGGCTAGATTATAAGTGATGTGAGAATTACAACAAGATGTCAAGATTTTTAGAAAAAGATCCATAGATTTGCCAAGACCTTTCTTGGCTTAAGTCAGCCTCCGAGTGTTCCACCGAATGATTGGGACAATTCATCTATTAAAACCCAAACTTATAACTTGTTGAATAATAGCCTAATTATGTCATTAGTTTTTTACAAAATGTTTTGTTTCAATAATAACTTTATTGTGTCACTAGTTTTCTAAAAATATTTTGTTCCAATCTTTTTATACTTTAAGTTGATTGATTTCTCAATTATGACTTTTATGTCAAATACTGTTTTACTCAAACACTTTCAATCATGCTCTGATACCAACTGTGATGACCCATATTAGGTTGGTAACAACCAATCTAACATTAGGTGATCTTTCCGCAAGATCATTTTGGTAGTTAAATAAAAAAACAGTTAAATAATATCCAGAGCCATTCATTCACTTTATAGTAAATAACATTCAGAATTTATTACATAAATGTAATTATACAAAAATGATTATTCCTTAAAAGGTAATTATAATTCATTATTTTCTCGCGCCATGCCATTCTCTAATGACTTTAAATTATATCAGCTTCCTCCACCTGTATCTGATGTGCATTATAAAAATAATGCCTTAGTGCACATTTCAAATATAAAGGATATTAAAAATATACTTTAACCATAAGCGGAAAGCCAAAATGATAATAATTACAGAAAGATATGGTTTATTACAATCAAAAGATAATCATGATTCTTGCAAAGTAAATATTCTTTTATTACATGCTAAATTTCCAAATGATAAAACAATAATCGCATAAAAATTTATGTTTATATTTATGTTTATAATACTATGAATCAACGTTAGCAGTTCTCATGGGCAAAGCCAGAACTATGAGGCTAGGTTCTTAAAAATGCATTTAAGCATAACTTTGACCTGGGCCCCCTTAAAGGCTCAATATGGCAACAAACATGCATTTAAGCATAACCTTCACCTGACCCCCTCAAAGACTACAGATGGGCTCATAGCTCTCGAGAACTAGCCCCGTCCATAATCTATTCATGCTCCGTTTCAGAACCCATTTGCAACATTTACAAAATACATAAATATTATTTTGTTTCTCTTACATCATTAGTAGTAAGAATAACATTTTAAGTAATAATACAAAATAAGCTCAAAGCGATGCTTTAGCAGCAAAAGTAATAAAAAACATAAAAATAATATCCAGTGTACCTTTTGTGTTTTATTTAAGACGAATCACTTACAATCTTGATGTGTCTGCAAAAGTTATAATTGGAATTCTATTAAACTTTGAAAGTCCTTGCTTACTCTATGAACACTTAATATTTTTATTCATAAACTTTTGGTTAATTATGAACCATGTGGTTCTTTGTTTCTCTTAATTTATGATGCATACAAACTAACTTTGGCTAAGAGATTATCTGAGTTAATTTGGAATAATATAGCAAAAATTAGTATTAAAATTTATGTATTCTTAAACCTTAAGTGAGCTTGCTTGGGCTGGATTATAAGTGATGTGAGAATCACAACAAGATGTCAAGATTTTTAGAAAAAGATCCATAGATTTCATGGACACTAGAATCACAACAGAATTTTGGTGCCTTTAGTTATTAATAGTCGTACAAAGAAAACATTTGTTGTAGAATATAAATGCTCTTTTGTTGGATCAAAGAAGTGATCCTAGCATCTATAATTCATCGGTGAAATAATTTTCACTAATAGTAAGTAGTTTTGAATAGGCTGTCTTGATTATTACTAAGATTCATTTTCAAAGGATTTCATGCTCTAAATAAATTCTGAATAGCCTCATAAAAATTATTTTATCAATAATCAATTTAATACCTCATAAATCATGATGGTTGAGTGTGTGAAATTGATGAGACTTCTATTTTATGATAAAGGCTAGCACTAAAATAATACTAATAAAAATGATAATAATGATATTTTAATTTGAACAAGCTAGTCTTAAGTTAAGTGATTAACTATGAAGAAATTATTGAGGAACACTAGGTTCAAATATTTTAACATTCTAATTTCATTAATGAAGACTTGAAAATGATAATTAATTCGATAGTACAAGATAGATCTAGTGCTGAACTCCAATTCCTCCTTACGGTCAGTGAAATTTTAAATCTTAATCATATAACTCAGCTTATGATATAAAGTTTGTGGTTAAGTGCAGAAAATCAAGTTATAAATATTGAAATAGTCATTTTATTTATAAACAGGCTTATCCTTAATATCCAACAGATAGAAGGATTCGTACCTTAAAGCTTAGTCGAGCACAAGTAGGGACTTAGCGGAAGTAATCGTGCGGATAAGAGAAGGATCGAGCGCAGGGAGAGGCGATCGTCGGCGGAGAGGCGAAAGAGTCGAGTGAGGAGAATCGTGCGTGCATGTTGAGACATTGACAGTGCTCCTGTCGGCTCCCATTGTGCAGACCGCTTCCGCCGACGCATCTCGTCGTAGGCTCAGGTACTCTCCTACAACTCGGATGGAAGATGAGGAAGAGGAATTCGAAGGTTCAACTGATTTTCTTTGGATCAACTTGAATTCCTTCAATGCTTACGACATGAGCTAGGAAAATTTTGCGTATAACTTATTGCATCTTAAAGTCTCTAAAATTATTCGTTAGTGAACCTCATGATCATTTTTGTTTTTGGAATAAATTAAAATATCGTCAATGAAAACGATCACAAATTTGTCCAAATATGATTTTAGAACCCTCTGCATCAAATTCATGAATAGTGACAGGGCATTAGTTAGTCTAAATGATATCACAAGAAATTCAGAATGGCCATACCTAGTCCTAAAAGCGGTTTTTGGAATATCTTCTTCCCTTATTCTTACTTGATGATATTCAGATTAAAGGTCGATTTTGGAGAAAATAACAGCTTCGGCTAGTTGATCAAATAAGTCATCTATTTGGGGAAGAGGATATTTATTCTTAATTGTCACCTTGTTTAGTTCTCTGTAGTCGATGCACATCCTCATCATCCCATTGTTCTTAACAAAAAGTGCAGGAGCTCCCCAAGGTGACATGCTGTGACAAATAAGGCTTTTATCTAACAATTCTTTTAATTGCTCATTTAGTTCTTGAAGTTCCTTTGGTGCCATTCGATATGATGCCTTTGATAACTGTTGCGTACCGGGAATTAAATTAATAGTAAAGTTTATTTCTCGTACCGGAGGTATTCCTGGCAAATCATTGGGAAATATGTCTGAAAATTCATTGGCGACCTTTGTATCTGCTATGGGAGCTGCCTCTTCTCTGCTTCCCAATAATGTTACCAAGTAGGCTTCGCACCCCTTTTGAATCAGCTTGGCTGCTTGAATGGCATTGATGAAAGATGCGGCAGTGTCTAGCCTTTCCATAAATGTCACTGGTCTTCCTGCACTCATGAGGGTGACCTTCTTACGCTGCAGTTAATGACTGCTAGATGATAGGATAACCAGTTCATACCAAATGGATATCCAAATTTGCAATTGGAAGAACTATCAGCTAGCTTTAAACGTCCTATCATTAATTGGGATATCCTAGGCTCATGAGGGCGCCGGATGCAACCCCACATTTAATTTTTCCTTTAGTTTTCTAAACGGTAGTTGTAGCTTCTTTACAAATGTTTCGAATATAAATGAGTGATTCCAACCCGTGTCAAATAATGTTATACAGACGCTTTGAGAAAAGTGTAATGAACCTAATATTGAATGCATGCTAAAGATTTATTTCTTAAAATTTAAATTTAGAAATGCCGGTCAAAATTTAAAAGTATCTGTCACCACATCATGATCTTCGGGAGCCATAACTGGGGTAAGTGTGTAAACACTAGCGGCAGCTTGTCGTCTCGAGGCATGGCCTCTCCTTTGAGTTGGCGTAGTTGCAGGAGATATTGTCGGGGCTGGTGCACTTGCTGGAGCCGGGGCACAAGTAGGTGTAGATATTGTGTTCATGTTGGGTCTATGAATGATGTCCCCATCTATAATTTTGAAAGATTTGTAAAGACGATAATAATGTCCCTTCAAGCCACATTGGTAAGATCTGTTTCCCGTGTGATATCACCTGCCCATTGGGTGTGGTCGTCGGCATTCTGAATTTGTCCTTTCCCTAACAGGCCCTGAGGTGATTTGATATACATTGGCCTGACAACTAGGTCGAGACCTTTTAAGGGTTTCACGATTGTCTTGGGATTGTAAATGTCGCTTTTCTTGGCACTCCGCGATTACCTGTTCGTTATGCTTTAGAATGGTTGCGCAGTCCAGTAGTTCAACAAATTTGGTATGATTGAGTGGGAGTAAGCTGGTTCAGATGGAGTCCTTCAAACCATCCAAGAACCTGCTACACCTAGAGGCCTCTGTGTCCACTAGCTTGTGCGCATACTTGTAGAGCCTCGAGAACTCAGACTCATAAGCTGCGATGGACATATTCTTTTGAGTCAGTTTGATGAATTGGTTCTCCAGTATCTTCTACACAGAATGAGGGATGTAATGTCCTCTGAATGCCTCCACAAATTCCTCATACGTGATATCTTCTAGTTCCAACTCATGAACTGAGTTTGTGGGTGACTCCCCACCATCGTTCAGCTTTAGCCTTGGACAGGCTTTTAGCCAGTTTCACTGCATCCCTGGCCGGACATTTCATGTTCTCCAGCTTACCTTCTATCTCTTGTATACAGTCTTTTGCCTCCATCGGTCGAGCTGACCCATTATAAGACAGTGGATTTATTTTCATGAAGGCTTGCAGTGCCCCGTCGATTCTGTGCTTTTGTTCAGGAGGAAAGATAGGGACTTTGTGTTGATTGGCCAATATTTGGGCCATCAAGTCCAATATTCTATCAGTTTTATTCTCCGTTGATTCTGAAGGCACAGTGGCCTTCACTGGAGTCTTCATCGGCAATTCGGGATAATATATCTTCTGGATTCATCTATCAAAGAGAGAAGATCTTAATTTATAAGAATAAAACAACTCTTGCTCATTAGTATTTAATATTTTGCATAGGAAAGGAATTTTTGACTATAACAATAATACATAAATAAAAAACATAGTTCTTTCATGGCATAAATGATTAAGAACAATCTATATGCTGTTTTTGAGGTTTTCTGCCCACAGCTTCCGGTACTTGATGGCGGTCATCCTCCTTTTTTTGGCCCCTGATGTAGTGGTCGTATCCCTGGCATGGTGAGGGGGGAGTGCAGCCTGGCTCCTCCATTCCTCCAAGTCTGTGATACGTTCTTTATATTCTTCTTCCTTTTCCAAAGTAAATTCTGCCAACTTAGAAAGTACTATCCGTAGCGCCTCCTTCTATTCTTGCACCTCTTTTTGGAGGCTAGTAATTTTCTCGTAGGAGACACATGAACCTTGTCAGGTTCTCACAACGTGCCTCCTCCTTGTGTTCCAATTCCCGTATCCGATCTTCAATGGTAGGGGGATGAAATTAGGTTCATTGATGTTTATTTGCCAAGACCTTTCTTGGCTTAAGTCAGCCTCCGAGTGTTCCACCGAATGATTGGGAGAATTCATTTGTTAAAACCCAAACTTATAACTTGTTGAATAATAGCCTATTATGTCATTAGTTTTTTACAAAATGTTTTGTTTCAATAATAGTTTTATTGTGTCACTAGTTTTCTAAAAATATTTTGTTCTAGTCTTTTTGTACTTTAAGTTGAATGATTTCTCATTTATGGCTTTTATGTTAAATACTATTTTACTCCAACACTTTCAATCCTGCTCTGATACCAACTGTGATGACCCATATTAGGTTGGTAACAACCAATCTAACATTGGGTGATCTTTCCGCAGGATCATATTGGCAGTTAAATAAAATAGCTGTTAAATAATATCCAGAGCTATTCATTCACTTTAAAGTAAATAACATTCAGAATTTATTATATAAATGTTATTATACAAAAATGATTATTCCTCAAAAGGTAATTAGAATTTATTATTTTCTCGCTCCATGCCATTCTCTAACTACTTTAAATTATATCAGCTTTCTCCAGCTGTATCTGATCTGCATTATAAAAATAATGCCTTAGTGCGCATTCCAAATACAAAAGATATTAAAAATATACTTTAACCATAAGCGGAAAGCCAAAATGATAATAATTACAGGGAGATATGGTTTATTACAATCAAAAGGTAATCATGACTCTTGCAAAGTAAATATTCTTTTGTCACATGCTAAATTTCCAAATGATAAAGCAATAATCGCATAAAAATTCATGTTTATATTTATGTTTATAATACTATGAATCAAAGTTAGCAGTTTTGATGGGTAAAGCCAGAACTATGAGGCTAAGTTCTTAAAAATACATTTAAGCATAACTTTCACCTGGCCCTCTTAAAGGCTCCAGATGGCAACAAACATGCATTTAAGCATAACCTTCACCTGAGCTCCCTCAAAGACTCCAGATGGGCACCTTTATAGCTCTCGAGGACTAGCCCCATCCCTAACCTATTCATACTCCATTTCGGAACCCTTTTTGCAATATTTACAGGATACATAAACATCATTTTATTTCTCTTACATCATTAGTAGTAAAAATAACATTTTAAGTAACAATACAAAATAGACTCAAAGCGATGCTTTAGCAGCAAAAGAAAATAAAAAGCATAAAAATAATATTCAGTATACCTTTTGTGTTTGACTTAAGACGAATCACTCACAATCTTGATGTGTCTGCAAAAGTTATAATTGATATTCTATTAAACTTTGAAAGTCCTTGCTTACTCTAAGAACACTTAATATTTTTATTCATAGATTTTTGATTAATTATGAATCATGTTGTTCTTTGTTTCTCTTGATTTATGATGTATACGAATTAATTTTGGTTAAGAGATTATCTGAGTTAATTTGGAATTATATAACAATAATCAGTATTAAAATTTATGTATCCTTAAATCTTAAGTGAGCTTGCTTGGGTTGGATTATAAGTGATGTGAGAATCACAACAAGATGCCAAGATTTTTAGAAAAAGATCCATAGATTCCTTGGACACTAGAATCACAATGGAACTTTGGTGCTTTTAGTTATTAATAGCCGTACAAAGAAAACATTTGTTGTAGAATATAAATACTCTTTTGTTGGATCTAAGAAGTGACCCTAGCATCTATAATTGATTGATGAAGTAATTTTCACTAATAGTGAGTAGTTTTGAATAGACTGACTTTCATTATTACTAAGATTCATTTTCAAGGGATTCCATGCTCTAAATAAATTCTCAATAACCTCATAAAAATTATTTTATCAATAATCAATTTAATACCTCATAAATCATAATGGTTGAATGTGTGAAAGTGATGAGACTTTTGTTTTATGATAAAGGCTAGCAATAAAATAATAATAATAATAATAATGATATTTTAATTTGAACAAGCTAATCTTAAGTTAAGTAATTTACCATGACGAAATTATTGACGAACACAAGGTTCAAATATTTTAACATTCTAATTTCTTTAATCAAGAGTTGAAAATGATAATTAATTCGATATTACAAGGTAGGACTAGTGTTGAACCTCAATTTCTTTTTACGGTCAGTGAAATTCTAAATCTTAATCATATAACTCAACTTATGATATAAAGTTTGTTATTGAGTGCAGGAAATCAAGTTATAAGTATTGAAATAATCATTTTATTTATTAACAGGCTTATCCTTTATATCCAACAGGCAGAAAGATTCGTACCTTAAAGCTTAGTTGAGCGCAGGTAAGGATCGAGTGGAAGAAGATCACGCGGATATGAGAGGGATTGAGTGCAGGGAGAGGCGATCGGCGCAGAGGTGGAAGAGTCGAGCGAGGAGAATCGTGCGTGCGTGCTGAGACATTGACAACGCTCTCGTCGGCTCCCGTTGCGCAGAACGCCTCCGCCGATGGGTCTCGTCGTCGGCTCAGGTACGCTCCTACAACTCGGGCGGAAGAGAGGAAGATGAATTTGAAGGCTCTGTGAGGTTGGGGAACGACTTTCGAACTTAAATAAGGCGTGCGTATGTAATGCACGACTGCTGCGTCGGCTGGAATAGAATGCTCGTTGGTTACGGGAGTCGTGTGATTGAAGGAGTCGAGCGGCCCTCGAGGGAAGTCAACTGTGCGTGCGTTCCACATCTCTTTCATAATTGAACCTTCGACCTTAATTGCCGACGATTTTTCTGAAATTTTCATTTCCTGTCTTGACTTTTCGTGCTTAATGCCAATTTCAAATTTTTATTTCAGCTTTAAATGAATTTGAAAACTTCCTACATCAAGAATTGTAACTGAAAATTGAAATTTAGTGGGAAAACAACGGAATTTGAATTTGGCAGGATTTTAATGTCCTTCTAAAAATGACCTAGTGCCATTACACTTTTATCAGATGCTAGCAGGCTGGTGCTGCCGGCCTTTGTTGTCATTGACTCATAAGATGGTGATGGCATGGGATCTGCTGCTTGATGTTTTCACTTGTATTTATTTACCCATTTCTGCATCCAATTGTTAGCTCAGTGCATGTATTATTGCATGAATATTGTGAACCTGTTGCCCTATCCATCATTCAAACACCTATAGGTGTTCATTGCTCATTTCATGTACCTGCCGCATTCAATCTAGTACCAAATGTAATTGTTTTAGGTATTTCAAAATACTGCAATTTCTTTTCTATGTGAATCCATGAGAAATGCTGTCAGATTCTATATTTAGTTGAACCTGCGTAATACAGTGCATTCCTTACTTGAAAGATTTGTATAGTTGCAGATGTTATCATCCTGACCTGAAGTTATTCTTAGCAGATTTCCTTAAATTCAAAATTTCATGATATTTTTGTCCATTAGTATATTCTTTTTTAAGATGCAAAGGGAGTTTTATTTTTTCAAAATTGCATGTATAACATCCTGATTTCACACCCTTCTATATTGAACTAATTCATCAATATAAAAAAGGAATAAACTTGAAATCTATTTATAATGCTATGCAATATTTTTATTTTGGATGAATAAAATAGGAAAACATGTGACTGCACTCATAGCAAATATATAAAACTTGAAGCCTCAGATACTTATCAATCTCTATTGGATCAGTTCCATGATTCTGAAATTATATGAATTGGCAAACGATATTTTTCTTCTAACATCGAAGATGCCTTCCATGGTACACTTGCAAGATCCATATTGTTTCACGTGCAACCATTTTGTGAAAGCTTCAGCAATCTGAAAGAGTTGTAGTAATGTATGGCATGCAAATTATTCTATTGCTAATTCTTTATATATTGAAATGCTTGTCTACCTCTACATGTTTTTCTTTGTCATGAAGGATTGGATTGCGTAATATTAATTGCTGCTTAATTTTGTCAAGCCAAAAAATAATTTATGATTTTGCATTCCATCTAATGTTCATCTTAGTTGACAGATATTGAGAGATGTGTGCGGAGAAATCTTTTCAATTAAAAGGAGGATACTGGGATTCCTCGTGTATATGTGTTTTCTTTCTCATTTGCCCTGTTGCATAATCAAGTGATCCTTTTCAATGTGGTCATTGGTGAGTGGCGTAAATATGTTAACAGCACGGACATGCAATTCTTTCAAACAAACATGTGTAATCTGTTAAGCCATCTGTCTTTGTCCATCGACATTGTAAAACTTTGAATTTTTTTTTTATTCCTTGTGCTATTTTTTGAACGAAAGTACTAATTATTATGAGAATTTTCATAACCATGCATTGACAAAAAACTTATTTTGGTTGTTTTTGCAGAATCCATCTTGGATCACTTCTATTACCATCTAGTGTTTGGCATACTTTGTACATAGCTCTCTCTGGCCGGAATTGCTTGTTACTGTATCTGCATGCCAAGGCCTAAATTTTCTTTCCCTGCCTGCCAGTACCAGCCTATGCATAGTTCACTTGTGACTGATTATATGCAAAAGCAAGTTTTATCCTCTTATTGTTTCATACGTACCGCTCAAATCGTCCTTATTTACATGCATAATGCCCATTTTATGACATTTACAAAATTACTACTTGGTCCTTTTAATCATATCAAATAAACTATATATTTCATTCATAGGATAAATTTACGTAGTGGTTCCACAATTATCAAAATTTGATTGTTGGTATGCTTTTACCAAAGATTTGGATGAATGACAGACATTGTTTCCTTCTATTTACTTTTTTGGAAAACAAGCTCTGGAGTTACTCACAAATGTCATTCTATATTTCAAAGGGTTACATCAAAAACCATGGAATTATGAGGCACGTAACCTTCTTATACACAATGTTCTGCTGAGAGCTAGTGAGGAGAAGTTTCCCCAGATCTTGCACTGCTATGAAACATTTGATTTTCATTGCTCTCAAGGACAAGGCATTGATGATGAGTGAAAAAAACTAGTATCAAAAGTTCCTACTGCTATTGTCGAGGCCAGTATACAGTGTTTGGTATAAATTATGCAGCATCTGCATTATGAGTTTTTCCATGATGTGGCAATTCCTTCTGCGCACGTGTAATTTTGTCGTACCTATGCTGCACAAGACGATTTAATGAATCTCAAAAACGAGCATGTGAAGTGCTTTAATGTTAAGCCTGCCAATTTCATCGGTTGGGTTTCCCTATAATTCCTTGAATCCAGATATAAATTGCAGAGCTGTTGGACACAGTTGGTGTGAACTATAAGATGAGCCTCGCAGCAGAATTGAGCTCCTCCACTTGCATGTGGGAAGCTGTATTTGGATTAGTATATACTCTGTGCGTCAAATGGGATGAGGATTTTCTCAGTGAAGAACAAGCTTTAGCGCATGCATCTGCCGTCCAAAGCAGAAAGCTGCCTTTTTTTGGCACATGGTATTAAATCCTATTTTTTTTTTATATGTTAAATGTTTCGTATGCATATGCATTTTTCTTAGAAAGGGGAATTTTATTAATTTAAATAAACGATTTAGAGACAGTTTGGTGGATTACAAGAGAATCTGAAAAGAAAAAAAATAGGGAAAAAAGAAAATATAAAAAAGTCACCAATTCAAAAAGAGAAGTCTCTCAAGGTATATAACTTAAAAGGTAGCCTCTCAAAGCAAAACGCACAAAAAGTTTAAAATCACAATACGTTTAGCCTCTTCATGTTAAAAGCCCTTCAAGTTTTTATTATAATTAGAGATTAATTAACTTCAGACCACCACACCCTTCAAGTTAAAAGTTCAGCCCCTTCAAGTTTTGTTCAGCCGTCTCTTGCATCCTGCCATCCTTTTTACTCTTGGGATTAATATTAAGCTTGTTTCTTCTTCTTTCATCCTTGAATTCATCGTCAAAGGATCTATAACCTGCAAAATCTAATCTAAATAATAGAACAGTCTCATGAAAAATTAGAACAATCCATATTTGTGTGTACTTGGGTAGGAATGCAGACTACTCCAAGGATCCCACTTCAAGTTTAACAATGTAATATAGAGCATCAACAAAAGATATATCAGCAGTAAGTACAACATAAGAATATTGAACCTCAGCAGAAGATGCATCAACAGTAATGTAAGGTTCTAAAATTAAAGCATAGACAACAATAACTTCCTAGATAATACACGCAAATATGCTCATGGTGAATTAATGCCTGCAAATATGCTCATTACAGTGCAAGTTTGCGAGTAGCTTCATGATGATCCAGTCGACCGTTCAGTGCTTTTAGATAGGGCCTCTGTTCATCTTGAAATGTTGATCGTTTCAAGATGAAGTAGAAGTTGTGGCATCGCCTCTGTGGGGAGAATTTGCTCCCCACATTAAACTCTAATTCCGAGCATCTGGTGGAGTAAGGTCCCGACGACTTTGATAACTCCACAGGGGGCATCTAGGTGCATCTAATATGTCACTATTAAGGGGTCCTGTAGCGATCTAGTTTAAGTTGTCGCGTGGACGAGGTGATTGGGAATTTACGTCTTACCCTCACCCTAGCTTGGTCTCTGTTGGGGAAAATCATCGAAGGAGATGAACAGTAATGGGCTAGGTCAAACCCCGACCCATGTTTTTTATTATGGGTTATTTAAATAACTGATTTTTTGTATTTAATTTTCTTTTGAATTTTTTTTAAGAATTCATAAATCCTAAAATAATTAATGAAAATATTCCATTTAAATAAATAAAATATTTTGATCAATTGAAATCCAAATCTAGTGATCTTATATATCATTTTGATCATGAAAACATGAAGAATATTAATCAACAATAATAATTAGGTTTATGTGATTATATTCTTTAATTATGCCCTAATTACAATATAGAGATATTAGACATACAAATTATTCTATTGAATATTTGGCTTAATCCTTAGTGTATTCATGATTAAGATCTCATTCTTTTCATTTAACAGAGGAAAATCTTATGGAATCAAAAATATTTTTTTATGCTTAATTCTATTAATTCACTCACTAATCACTCTAAATTTTAATTAATGAATATTTAGATCATCAGTGCTCTGATTTTAGTGTTTGAGATATCTAATAAATCCTTAGACAATGTAGAGCCTAATTTTAATTAAAAATCCCATATTTTAAAAGTTTAAATTGCTAATCACTTTCTAATGAGATTAAAACCTAATTGGTGTCCATTAAGTTCATTTCTTAACCAAATTTAGTGTTTAAGGTGTTAATATTCTCCTTAGAATATAGAGAATCATTTGGCAATAAGTAGATTCAATTTGAAATCCTAAAACCTAAAATTAATTTTTAAATCTTTAATGAAGAACATTTGGATAATTTTGAGTAAATCTTGATTAACGTGAAATTAGAACTTCACAATCTTTCATTTTCTCATAAATCAGTAAACAAAGTGTTTAGAGCCTTATTGAGTGAAAGTGGATTTAGTATCCACATTTTTTCTCACAAATC
The DNA here is from genome assembly GCA_016760335.1 of Gastrodia elata. Taxonomy (NCBI): domain Eukaryota; kingdom Viridiplantae; phylum Streptophyta; class Magnoliopsida; order Asparagales; family Orchidaceae; genus Gastrodia; species Gastrodia elata. The sequence goes on along the minus strand of JACERR010000039.1, from coordinate 117,439 downwards.
CTTAACTTAACATTGAAAATCACTTATAATAAGTTTAGACTTGTTAGAGCTTATAAATCTTCCTTTAGAATAAAACCTTATAATTGGTTTGAATTTAGCATATGAGTAAGCTTGTGGTGTAGATCCACCTTTTCTTTCTTAAATTTAGATTTAGTAATCTATACTAAATTAGTCCCTATTGAATAATGATTTTGTTATGTAATTGAGAGCCTTTAGTGTCTAGGAGCAGCAAAAGCGCTGCCGGGCGCCGTGGCGCGCCGCATCATGCACGGACGGTTCTTACTCGAGAGCCGAGGCGTTGTCGCGCGCCTCAACTGTCAGAATTTGCGAAGCAGGCGCTGCGACGTCCCCAGCGGAAATCGGGGCTATAATGCGCCGCTGCGTGTTAGCGGGTCCATCCCGAGGCACGGGCACTACAGCGCGCCACAACGGTCTAAACTCGAGACTATGTGCGCTATAACGGATTCAATTCTAGAATGCGGGAGCTACGACGCGCCGTAACGCCCGCCGGAAATCAGCCCAGTCCAAGTTACGCCCTAAGCAAATGTGAGAGCATTTTGAACTTTTCAGAGCCTGTTTCTTCAGCTGAGTACTTAAGTAAATGTTAGGAGGAGATTCTTAAGTTCAGTAAATGCAAGTGAAGTCAAGTGGAGGCTATAAGTTTGTGTGAGGAGGGGATTCCTAGGCTGAACCCTAAGGAAGCTGCAGTGTAAGTCAGATTTTGCATGTTGGAGGAGATACTCCAGGTGGTGGCTGCTTCCTCTCCTCTCCATTTTAAAGTAAGAGTGAGGCGCCCCACCCCTAAATCCACAATCATTAAGCTAAGGGGTGGTGTGTCACTTTGGTAAATCCCTCACTTAACATCGGATTATGTATAATCCACAATCTACTAATAAGAGAGAGATACACCAATACATACATTTTATATAACCAGTCACTAAGCAAATACATAACCAAAATGCGGAGGTAAGAAAGATAAAATAATACATCCAGTTCCATCGTAATACATATATGACATACAACTCAGAATAAAATAGTGCAGTAAAAGAAAATATAATATATAAATTTTTACATCAACTTTAAATAAACTTAAATGAAAGAAAAATATCGCCCATCCTTTCTAAAGAAAAAGACAAACTAAAATTCTTCAACTCTGGACTCAAGCACCTCCTGAAGTGGCTCTACCATAGGTAATGGATCCTCCAGCTGATCAGATTTTGATATTGTCAGTTTCACAATGTCAGGACCCCAGCCAATAAAAGAAAAATCTTATTAGACAATTATCTAAGTACATTTTAGGCTGAATATTTTTCATATGTTATTTAATGTCACCATTTTTCATATACTATATATACTGTATTTATAACTAAAGAAGAGTTGAGGCAAAAGACACACCTTAAGTAAACTAAGTAATGATAGACATATATGTATAATGCAGTAAGTAAGAGTACTGAAAGAAAAGTCTAATCCTAAATATGTTGATGATCATATGACATATGCTGATTTAGAATATTAAATCTGAAAGTGGTATATATAGTATCCTATAAATATGTACAAGTGAGTAGGTAAGTAAAAGTAAATATTGACTAAAATAATAGGTATCATTAAAACAATAAGCAATAACTGAAATAGAAATATGTATGTATAATTGTCATATCAAAAAATTGGTCAATCGAGTCCAGCAAAATTCCCAAAGCCTTTCTGGGCTAGAGCAGACAGAACAGAACAGCAGAACTGAAGAGGTAGTAAATATAAATGCAGAAATATTTTATCTATCTCATCACTGAATGCTGAGAGCAGAGGGATACGTGCTAAGAGGAAACATACTAGAAACAGGTCGACGTCTCATCGAGGTAAATCAAGACTCAGAAAAGCCAAGCTGGATTGCTGGAACTATGGGAATGTAGGTGTGGCGCCCCACCCCTTAATCCACAAGAATTAAGTTAAGGGATGGCATGTCACTCTAGCTAACCCTTCACTTATAATTGGATTAGGATGAAATCCACTCCACCTAATAAGGGAAGGAGTAAGCATAGAATCAAATATGCAGTCACTATCTAAGTAAACATACAGAGTGCGGAAGCGATTTTCAATATACATAACATCCAAGCATCACAACATGAGTATAAGGAAATGTATCTCAGAACATAAGTATAAAATCTAAATACTCAGTTAACAGTACCTGTATTATTACATCATTCAAATGTTTAAGTAAAATAAAGTGTAAATCACTCATCCTCACTCAAGAATATAAGAAGGCTAAACGGCAGCTTCTTCCACGGGCTCCTCCTCTGGGTATGGCTCAACTCCTAACTCCTGCTCATCTAACTGAAGAGGGTCTGTCATTGTCAGTTTCACAATGTAGGTCCCCAGCCAAAGAAAGAGAAAAAAATCTGATTAGACAATTGTCTAAGTACATTTTAAGCTGATGAATTATTATATGTGTTAAGTAATATCACCATCATACAACATCTAAGCAATATATATATATATATATATATAAAGGAGTAGTAAGCAATACAAGGGAAAAGAAAAGCTATAAATCATCATTTATAACTTAAATAAAAATAAGAGGCTAAGACATGCCTCACATGCAAGCTAAACAAGGTAAGGCATATGAATATAAATAACTAAACAAGTACTAGAAAAGAAATACTACATCCTAAATATGCTGGTGATCAAAAGAAAATATGCTAATTAAAATAAAACAACTCAGTAGTGGTACATATAAATAGCAGCAAGATTCTAGCATTCTAAATATATATAAAAGCAGTACAAGGAAATAGCTAACTGAATAAGAATACTGAAAGGTAACCAAACATCAACTCCGTATAAACATACGTGTACAATCTGTCATACAGAAGAGAGCTACTTTAGCTCACCAAAAAGGGGCTGAAGGGTCTTAGCACCAGTACGGCTAGGGCGGTTCCTAGCACGATACGGCCAGGGCACCAACAGTCATAACCGAAGGATCCTAGCACCAGTATGGCTAGGGCGGTTCCTAGCACGATACGGCTAGGGCAACAATCGGTATGATCGAAATAAATACTGAGAGGCAGCTCAATACATCAAATTATTATCTCCTCATTAATTACTTTAATATTTTTACAAGAAATCTAAGGAGTCTCCATATTTTACTAACATTTTATTTATGCATCAAAAATCTTGTATGATATGCTCAAGAAAAATATGGCACAAAAACTAAGAAATGCGTAGCAACAAAGTATCAAAGTAAGCAAGGGATTCTACTAAACATGGTGATATCATTTGTTTTCTACTTAACCATTCTAACTATTCTAAGTTACACAAGTTCAGGATCACCGTTTTCTTACTATCGAGTGTAACTATGGGAAGGTAGGTGTGGCGCCCCACCCCTTAATCCACAAGAATTAAGTTAAGGAATGGCATGTCACTCTAGCTAACCCTTCACTTATAATTGGATTAGGATGAAATCCACAATCCACCTAATAAGAGAATGAGTAATCATAGAATCAAATATGCAGTCACTATCTAAGTAAACATACAGAGTGCGGAAGCGATTTCCAATATACATAATATCCAAGCATCACAACATGAGTATAAGGAAACGTATCTCAGAATATAAGTATAAAATCTAAATACTCAGTCAACAGTACCTGTATTATTACATCATTCGAATGTTTAAGTAAAATAAAGTGTAAATCACTCATCCGATATACTATTTTGATCAGAAAAATATAAAAGAATATTAATCTACAATAATAATTAGGTTTGTGTGATTATATTCTTTAATTATGCCCTAATTACAATATAGAGATATTAGGCATGCAAATTATTCTATTGAATATTTGGCTTAATCCTTAGTTTATTCATGATTAAGATCTCATTCTTTTCATTTAACAGAGGAAAATCTTATGGAATCAAAAATATTTTTTTATGCTTAATTCTATTAATTCACTCACTAATCACTCTAAATTTTAATTAATGAATATTTAGATCATTAGCACTCTGATTTTATTGTTTCAAATGTCTAATAACTCAGACAGTGTAGAGCCTAATTGTAGTTTAAAATCTAATATTTTAAAAGTTTAAATTGCTAATCACTTTCTAATGAGCTTAAAACCTAAATGGTGTCTATTAAGCTCATTTCTTAACCAAATTCGGTGTTTAAGGTGTTAATATTCTCCTTAGACTATAGAGAATCATTTCGCAATAACTAGATTAAATTTGAAATTGTAAAACCTAAAATTAATTTTTAAATCTTTAATGAAGAGCATTTTGATAATTTTGAGTAAATCTTGATTAAAATGAAATTAGAACTTCACAATCTTTCATTTTCTCATAAATCAGAAAACAAAGTGTTTAGAGCCTTATTGAGTGAATGTGGATTTAGAATTCATATTTTTTCTCATAAATCCTTAACTTAACATTAAAAATCACTTATAATCAGTTTAGACTTGTCAGAGCTTATAAATCTTCCTTTAGAATAAAACTTTATAATTGGTTTGAATTTAGCATATGAGTAAGCTTGTGGTGTAGATCCACCTTTTCCTTCTTAAATTTAGATTTAGTAATCTATACTAAATTAGTCTCTATTGAATAATGATTTTGTTATGTAATGGATAGCCTTTAGAGTCCAGGAGCAGCAAAAGCGCTGCCGCGCGCCGTGGCACGCTGCATCGCACACGGGCGGTTCTTACTCGAGAGCTGAGGCGTGTCGCGCGCCTCAACTGTCAGAATTTGTGAAGCAAGCTTTGTAGCGCGCCGCAGCGGAAATCGGGGCTATAGCGTGCCGCTGCATGTTAGCGGGTCCATCCTGAGGCGCGGGCGCTACAGCGTGCCACAACGGTCTAAACTCGAGACTGTGGGCGCTACAACGGATTCAATTCAAGAACGCTGGAGCTACAGCGCACCGTAGCGTCCGCCGGAAATCAGCCCAATCCAGGTTATGCCCTAAGCAAATATGAGAGCATTTTGGACTTTTCAGGGCTTGTGTCTTCAACTGAGTACTTAAGTAAATGTTAGGAGGAGATTTTTAAGTTTAGTGAATGCAAGTGAAGTCAAGTGGATGCTAGAAGTTTGTGTGAGGAGGAGATTCTTAGGTTGAACCCTAAGAAAGCTACAATGTAAGTCAGGTTTTGCATGTTAGAGGAGATACTCCAGGTGGTGGCTACTTCCTCTCCTCTCCATTTTAAAGTAAGAGTGAGGTGCCCCACCCCTTAATCCACAATCATTAAGCTAAATGGTAGTATGTCACTTTGGTAAATCGCTCACTTAACATTGGATTAGGCATAATCCATAATCCACTAATAAGGGAGAGATACACCAATACATACATTCTATATAACCAGTCACTAAGCAAGTTCATAATCAGAGTGCGGAGGCAAGAAAGGTAAAATAATATATCCAGTTCTATCATAATACAGATATGACATACAACTCATAATAAAATAGTGCAGTAAAAGAAAATACAATATATAAATTATTACATCAACTTTAAATAAACTTAAATGAAAGAAAAATATCGTTCATCCTTTCTAAAGAAAAAGACAAACTAAAATTCTTCAACTCTGGACTCAAGCGCCTCCTGAAGTGGCTCTACCACAGGTAATGGATCCTTCAACTGATCAGATTTTGATATTGTCGGTTTCACAATGTCAGGACCCCAGCCTACAAAAGAAAAATCTTATTAGACAATTGTCTAAGTACATTTTAGGCTGAATATTTTTCATATGTTATTAATGTCACCATTTTACTTAAGCAAAACAAATTTTCTAACTAGCATAGGAGCAGTAAGCATACAAGGAACATGATAAACTATAAATGCAGCATATTTAACTAAACAAGAGTTGAGGAAAAAGGCACACCTCAGTTAAACTAAGCAATGATAAACATATATGTATAATGCAGTAAGTAAGAGTATTGAAAGGAAACTTTAATCCTAAACATACTGATGATCATATGGTATATGCTGATTTAGAACAGTAAATTTGAAAGTGGTACATATAGTAAGTAATAAAATATAGTATCCTATAAATATGTACAAGTGACCAGGTAAGTAAAAGTAAAGATTGACTAAAATAATAAGTATTATTAAAACAATAAGCAGTAACTAAAACAGAAATATGTATGTATAACTGTCATATCAGAAAATTGGTCAATCGGGCCCAGCAAAATTCCCAAAGCCTTTCTGGGATAGGGTAAACAGAACAGAATAGAAAAATTGAAGATGCAGTAAATATAAATGCAGAAATATTTTATCTATCTCAGCACTGAATGCTGAGAGCAGAGGGATACATGCTAAGATGAGACATACCAGAAACAGGTCGATGTTTCATCGAGGTAAATCAAGACTCGGAAAAGCCAAGCTGGATTGTTGGAATTATGGGAAGGCAGGTCACTTCAATAAGGACTGTCCTACTTTGAAGAAGTCAAGTGGTGGTATAAAAATGATAAACCCCACTGTGAATGTTTCAACTGAGGAGGATCGGGATGCTTTGATCATCTCACTTGTCAACACGGAGTTTTGGGTTGTGGACTCGGGCACATCATTTCATGCCACTCCATCTAGGAGTGCCTTCAAGAGTTACACCAAGGGTGACTTGGGGAAAGTGTACCTTGGAGATAATAAAGCATGTGACATCATTGGTAGGGGTGATGTGTATGTGATATTATCAAGCGGCGCAGTTTGGAAGCTAAAGGATGTTAGAAATGTGCCATGTCTAAGAAGGAAATTGATCTCAGAAAGCCAGTTAGCCAGAGAGGGCTACATCATATGCTTCACGGGAGACTCATGGAAGGTCACCAAGGGTAGTTGGTGCATACAGATGTATGGGGACCAGCTCCTACAACTTCCATAGGTGGAGCAACATATTTCATCACCTTCATTGATGATCATACTAGGAAGGTATGGGTCTACTTTCTAAAATATAAATCTGATGTATTTGATGTATCTGGAAAGTGGCTAACTATGGTGGAGAACAAGATCGGATTAAAGCCGAAATGCATAAGGTCTGATAATAGCAGTGAGTATTGTGATAAGGAGTTCAAGGAGTTCCGTGCCTTGAGAGGATCAAGAGGGAGTTCACAGTCCCTAGAACACTACAACAAAATGGTGTTGCAGAACAGATGAACAGAACAATCACTAAAAGAGCCAGAAGCATGAGATTGGATGCAAGTCTCCCATAGTAGTTTTGGGCTGAAGTCGTTAACACGACTGTATACTTAATCAATAGGGGACCTTCCGTACCATTGAATGAAGGGATCCCCAAGGAAGCTTGGAGTGAAAAGGAGGTGAAACGAAATCACTTCAAGGTATTTAGCTGCTCATCCTATGTGCATATTGATGCAGGATTCATGAGCAAACTTGATGCTAAGGCTATCAAGTGCACATTTGTTGGATATGGCGTGGGCGAGTTCGAATACAAATTTTGGGACAATTAGAACTAGAAAATAATCAGAAATAGGGATGCCACTTTCAATGAAAGTGAAATGTATAAAGATTGTATGGGAGTCAAAATTGACTCCAAGGATGCTTCAGATGGAGAACCCCGACACATAGAGATTGATGACAGCATTGAGCCAGATGTTGGAGAACATGGAGAAGCTCAAGAGGGTGTTGATGTTGAACTACAAATACCCATGTTAAAAAGATCCACAATAGTGTCTAGACTGCCATAGAGGTACTCTCATTCTTTGTTCTATTTGTTGCTAATAGATAGTAGTGAACCAGAAAGTTTGGAAGAGGCACTTTAAGTTGAAGATTCAATCAAGTGGGAGGCTGCCATGAATGATGAAATGACATCACTCATGTCAAATGGAACATGGGAGTTGACACCCTTACCCGCTGAGAAGAAGGCTCTTCAAAACAAGTGGGTTTATCGGGTGAAGGAAGAGCTGAATGGAAGTAAGCGCTACAAGGCGAGACTTGTAGTAAAGTCTTTCCAGCAAATACATGGGGTCGACTACAGTGAGATCTTTGCCCCAGTTGTAAAGATGACAACTATCAGGGTTGTACTGAACATAGTTGCAGTTGAAGATTTGCATCTAGAGCAAATGGATATCAAAACTGCATTTTTTCACGAAGAGTTAGAAGAAGAGCTTTACATGCAACAGTTTGAAGGGTACAAGGCTCAAGATAAAGGGAAGTCTGAGTTAGTGTGCATGCTTAAGAAAAGCATCTATGGCTTGAAGCAAGTGCCAAGATAGTGGTATAAAATATTTGACAGATTCATATCAGAATCAAGGTACAAAAGATGCTAGGCGGATCACTGCTACTACATAAAGCAGTGTAAGTCCTCCTATATCGCAGGATCGGATATGGAGGAGATAAAGATGCTAAAATAAATGATGTCAAATGAGTTAAGGACTTGGGGCTGGCCAAGCAAATTATTGGAATGAGAATCAATAGAGAGAGAAGTGCAAGAATTTTGAAGCTCACAAAATGATTATATTGAAAAGGTGCTGAAAAAATTCAACATGAATGAAGCGAAGCCAGTGGGCACTCCCATAGCAAGTCATTTCAGCTTATCAAAGGAACAGATGTCAAAGTCTGAAGAGGAGAAGGAGCATATGATGAAAGTTCATTATGCTTCAGCAGTTGGGAGCTTGATGTACGCAATGATTTGCACGAGACCAGACATTGCCCATGTAGTGGGAGTGGTTAGCAGATTCATGGGAAACCCATGGAAGCACCATTAGGATGAAGTCAAGTGGATCCTAAGGTATATGAAAGGTACAATAAACAAAGCTTTATGCTTTAAAAGATCAGATATTATTTTACAGGGCTATGTAGATTCAAATCTTGCAGGAGATATTAATAGTATGAGAAGCACTGCAGGATATGTATACACATTGGGAAGTGCTACGGTGAGCTGGATCTCCAGGCTACAAAATATCATGCTATTATCTACCACGGATGCAGAATATGTTGCCATCACAGAGGCAAGCAAGGAGATGATCTAGTTCAAGAGTTTCATGGCAGAATTGGGCAATGAGCAGAAGAATGTGAGGCTATACAGTGATAGTAAGAGCGCTATTCATCTGGCAAAGAATGCCACTTTTCATGCCAGGACAAAGCACATTAAACTACGTTACCATTTAATCCGGACACTATTGGAAGAAGGACAACTTGAGTTGGAGAAGATCCATACTTCTAAGAATCCAGCTGATATGCTTACCAAAGTAACAACAGTGGAGAAATTTATGCAATGTGCAGCTTCAATGTGTCAGTGGGTCCATCCCAAAGCACGGGCGCTACAGTGCACTACATTGGTCTAAACTCAAGACTGCGGGAGATACAGCATGCCGCAGTGGATTCAATTCGAGAACGCAGGCGCTACGGTGTAAGGTAGCGCCTGATGAAAATTAGCCTAGTCCAGGTTACAACCTAAGAAAATAGGAGGGCATTTTGGACTTTTCAGGGCCTGTTTCTTCAGTTGAGTACTTAAGTAAATATTAGGAGGAGATTCCTAAGTTCAGTGAATGCAAGTGAAGTCAAGTGGAGGCTAGAAGAGGAGGAGATCCCTAGGCTGAACCCTAAGGAAGCTGCAGTGCAAGTCAGGTCTTGCATGTTGGAGGAGATGCTTTAGGTGGTAGCTGCTTCCTCTCCTCTCCATTTTAGAGTTAGAGCTTTAGCAGTTTGTGCTAAGGTGATAATCTCTTTGCAACTCTGTAACTTTTGTCATATTCTAGTGGATTCTTGTGGTATGACTCCGTGGTTTTTCCCATTCTTGGGTTTTCCACGTATATATTGGTTTTTGAATATTTTGTGTGTTGTTACTTGTGCATGCATGTGTTTTATTTTCTATTCTTGTGAATTTCTGTGATATTTAAGATTTCTTGGTGTCAATGCAACCTCGGTCCTCGAATCAAAGTGTGTGCTCTTTCTCAAAATGCTTCCGCTGCGGGATAGAGCGTGCTTCAGGTTTATGTTTCATTTCCTACAAGGTTTAAGGTTCAGATTTAGAATCCACATTTCCTCTCATAAATTCTTAACTTAACATTGAAAATTACTTATAATCAGTTTAGACTTGTTAGAGCTTATAAATCTTCCTTTAGAATAAAACCTTATAATTGGTTTGAATTTAGTATATGAGTATGCTTGTGGTGTAGATCCACCTTTTCCTTTTAAAATTTAGATTTAGTAATCTATACTAAATTAGTCTCTATTGAATAATTATTTGAATTAATAGATTGTGTCTTAACCTATAGATTTCAGTTTTAGATCAAGCTTAGCTTTTAAGACTAAAGGTCTAATTATTTTATTTTTGAACATCATTAGCTTCCCTTACTAGTGGAATTAGTATTTATAGTCTTGTTAAGCTTGTTTATACTCAATAAGACTTCTTTTAATATATAACATTGGATAATTTAGACTTTAGAAGTTTAGAATTCTGGGTTAAGAGACTTAAACTCCCTATATTGAAGTTTTAGCTCGTAGCTCTGAATATTGATAATATTTATATAAGATTTGGTTTGGGATGATAAAATAGATCAAATAGGATGATTGATTATAATTAATTAACTTTAGTAAGAGATATTATCTTATTTTTTATTAGAACTTGATTGGTTTTAATATTTGACTATATAAGATCATGACTCTGAGAATTTACTGGATATTGATGTTGGAGATCTTGAGCTTGTATTTTTTCATAATAGTTAGAATTAATAGATTAGAAAATAATGGATATCACATAAGTTATTAGTATAAGTCCTATTTATTCCTTGAATTTTGATGCTTTGGTTTTCTTATTTTGACATTTATTGTCTTGAACATGGATAATTTGATGCATAAAAATGAAAACTTAGAAAAATTAGAATAACATTTGTATTATGTTTATATCAGAACGAGTAATTATGTATACACATTATGGCCAATGGGCATACTATAAGGAGAAATAAGGTTACTTGACACATACTCATTGGGGAGAGTTGTGTTCAGTTCAGGAACCCATCTCAATCTTGCAGACATACTTGACTCCTCAGCTACTTATGTATGTGTCCATCGAAGTTAAGTAAAATAACTAAAATAAACCTCCATATGTATTTTTGCCTCTTCAGTTTAATTCACTTCTGCTTTAGCTCTGAGTAGCTAAATGATTTTATGACATTTTATAGTTCAATTTCAGTTACAGTGGTTCTGTTAGCCAGGTTATAATATGGCAGTTTTACTTCTTTAACTTTTAATTTATAAATGCTTTTACTTCATTTCAAGTTTCTAATAAAAACCTATTAGTGCTTATATGCATGTTACAATGCTAATCTTGATTTATGTTTGACTTGGTATATTTATATCTATCACTATTTATCTATGTTTTCTATTTACTCAGTATAATTTTTAATAATTATATTCCTATTAGGATTCTTATTTTAGTCATCACATAGATACTTTAGTATTATATAAATTATTGCCTTACCTTGTTGAAGTTACTAGTCTTGAGGTATATTTCCTTACTTACCTCATTTTGATAAGTTACAAATGTTTCATTTATAACTTCCTACTTACTTGTGGTTTGGTGCACCTACAACTAAGTTATTATTGTTTAAGTTAAATGTGATATCCTAAAATTGTAAAAATTATTAAATAACTTAAAATATACTTAGATAATTATCTAACACAAGATCTTTCTATTTTTTTTTTGTTAAGGCTCTGGTGTGTGAAATTGACACGTCAAACTACAGCTAAGTTATTATTGTTAAAGTTAGATGTGATATCCTAAAATTGTAGAAATCATTAAACAGACTAAAATATACATAGAAAATTATCTAACGCAAAATCCTTATCATTTATTGGTTCAGGCCATGGCGTTTGAAGCTGACACGTCAAACTTGGAGCATTTTGAGGAGGTTGTGCCAGGTGAGGAGCTTAGCTAGGAGGGTGAACTTGTTGCTGCGGATTAGATTTTCCATTTTTTCCTTTTGAGAGGATGAGCTTTTTTTATTCTAGTTAAACATTTATCTTTAAGTTGTAATAACTCAGGACGTGTATGTATTCTTATTTTTGTATTTCCATTCTTTATTAATTTATATTACTTTCATTTGGAATATGATTATAGACATTATTTTTTTGCTTCTGCACTCTGTTTATATCCATATGTTCATTTAGTGATTGATTTATAAGCATGTGGTAATTCTGCAATTGTCAGCAGATTAGTAAAAAACCTAATATGTCAATAATTGAGGGTCAGTCACGGTGATCACTCAATTGTAATCATGTTAATATACGTATAACATGATTATGGTCGAGATGGGGCACCACAATTTTTTTGTTATTTAATTAATGTTATAAGAATTAAACATGTTTGGAATATTTTGCTGATTCATCTGAGATAATTTTTTTTCTTTTATTTATCTGGATGATTGAAATAGTAAAAATTATTATTGTACTTATAAATGCATCTATCTTTTTCATCTTATAGAATATTTGCCCTTGTAATACTTAATAAAGGGTTAAGACTTGCTAAGCTAATATTAAGCACTACAATAACACTCGGTGTTGGATCCAGTTACTTAATCTAACACTAGGTCTTTACATAAAGTGTCATTAAACTTCTTAAATATTAAAGATTTGTTACTTAATTCACAATGTCTATTCTTAGCCCTTAAAATAATGATATCTTTATAACTAATTTGAAAAGCTATCAAACTCTAATTTTAGACTCCCAATATATCATTAGAAGCTCTTAGACTAGTATTCTTAGCTAAATGGGTAGTTCTTATAGAAACTCAAAGAGTTTTGATCCTAATTAGGATCTAAATTTGAGTAGCTTGAATCTAAGAATCAAAGTATATAGCTGTGATATAGATGACATATTTATTATTCTCATATTTAGTATTAGTTTGTTAATTAAACAGATATCCTAGAGTTAGTAAGGAGACTTAGTTAATTGCATTAATCCAAAATATTAGGACATGTACGTCTAATTAAGTAGTCAAAATAAGTAAGAGAATTAATTAAATTTTCTGGTTAAAACTAAGTTAAATTTTAGCGTATGATTAAAATTTGTTAGTTTAAGAGTTCATAAGATAGTAGGATATTGGAGATCCTAAACTTGTACCCTTTTAGAATTAAGTAGATCGGGATAAATAGACAATAATTGATCTCATATGTTTCAATTAAACTGCTTTAAATTAACCTTGATTTGCCACTTTGCTTTGAGCCATAATCCTTGTGATATAATACATAAAATTTGTGCATGAAAATAAATATTTAGAGAATTATGTATATAAAAATATTAAAAAAAGATAGTGATGTAAGTAATTAAAATACAATTCTAAATTTAAATAATCCATAAGTTAATTAAAGTTTAATTAAGAAAAAAATTTCAACATCCAATAATGATGTACAAAAAAAAATTAATAAGAAAAAAATTGAGAACTCGTGTAAGATCAATTAAATTCAAAATTTCATAAATAGATGGATCTTTTAAATTCAAATTTAAAAAAAATAACGGCTTTTTTCTATTTAAAATATCAAATCCATAAAATGTTCATTATTAAAAACACCAATTCTTAGCTCTAACTCCAAGTCCGGAGACCGACCCCCCCATTTCCTCTTCCCTCGGATGACGAACCTAGCTGGAGCGGAGGGTTTGAACATATATTGCGATAAATCAATGGTCGGTTGGTGACCCGTGGATGGAGCTCATTCAGAACGCTTTCCGGAGGCTAAGGGCCAGATGGAAGCTTCTGAAAAGTGCGCGGAAGGGGTGCCATCATCATTGTCATGGCTTGTCTTCTTCATAATTATCTGATAAAGTGCAGCGAGCCTGAGGAGGCAGACCTGCGGAAGGATGTGGAGGAAGGGTTCCCCGAGTTTCAGGCAAGGGGAATAAGGCGAGGGACAGGATAAGGTGCGTCGTCGCTTCGCACCTTTCTAAGGTTGTTAATCCTTAGTCCATTCCAGGATAAGGTGCGTCTTTTCTTCGCACCTTTCTAAGGTTATTAATCCTTGGTCCATTCCAGGATAAGGTGCGTCCTTGCTTCGCACCTTTCTAAGGTTATTACCCTTGTGGTTTTGGTTTTGGTTTTGGATTTGTATGTAGTAGATTTCTGTTTTTTTTTCTTAATCAGAAAAAAATTGAATCGGAGAGCCAAATGCTTCAGATTGTGCAAAGAGGATCTGCTTGACCGTAGCAGGTTTTTTTTTGTCGCAATGGTCGGGTGCTCTCCCTCTTCTATCGCCCTATCATTGTTGGGTTTCAGGTGATTCCCTTCTTTTTCAAAGCTATGTGATATTGCATTATTATATGGTTGAGATTAACCGTTTCGATATTTTTGTCGCTTTATACATTACTAGTTTCCTGATGTCATTTTGTTTCAATAGAAGATTGAGTTCATGTTTAGCAAAATGAAGTCACAAATATAACAAATAATTTAGAGGAATTGATGTGAGCCATTTTCAAACCCAAACCATCTCCAATGTGAACTAAATGGTGTTTGGTGCTGCGGCTGCTGATTTGGAGGTCAGATATGACATGATGAGAGGCAACAAAATTGTATGACTAGCTTTATATGGATGGTGGGGCTTTGTAAACACTTGGTAGTTGTGTGTTGTGATTTAGGATAAGCTGTCCCAGTGGTTCAAGGCTGTTGTTGTTGGCACTTGTTATTTTGCCAATGAGACCATTTTAAAGCGGGGTGCTTTTCCAAAATGTTTGTTAAGACCACAAGAGTAGACATATAAGGACTAACTTCAAAGTAAATATTATCCTCTAAGTATTCTCAAGGGTCATATGCATATGCTCGAAGGCACATTTAAGTTATTATTTGTACTTGATTCATCTAATTCACATTTAATATAGTATTATTGATGACTATAGCTCAAGTTCTGTGTACACCTTAATTAACATTTAGACGTTGGATGGATACTAGGACATTTTATGCAGAATATTTTATTCTTGTGTAGGTTTGGTATTTCCATGGAAAACAATTTTTTGTCATTTTATGAGGTTCTTGAGATGATTATCAGGAAGTTCTTCATCATTGTATGCAAAATGAAGGCATTGTATGGATAAATTTTTTTTATTGGCAAATTATATATAGATTGGCCATGATTCTCATGTGAGAAGTTCTTGATGCAAGATTCAGGAATTTTAGCTATCTAAATCCTAAAGCCATGCACAATCTATGATGTACACCAAGAAGAACAAACTTCATCAAATAAGTTAGATTAAATTCACTTAAGACACCAAATTTTTTTACTGCCGGAGAAAGATATGCCAATTAGCTGCATTGTTGAGGCTGAAGATGGCAACAAGTTGGAGAAGCTATGCCACGAACTAGAAGATGACAAGCTGCAGAAGCTACGCCATTACGCTATGTACTCTTTCTTTCTTTTTGTCTTTTTACTTATTATCTTTTTATTTTTGCTATTTCTTCTCATTTTTGCATCTTCTCATTTTTTATTCTCCATCTTCTTCTACTCTTTCTTCTATGATAATTTTTCCTACACCTTCTTCCCTCCTTCCTTCCTTGACTCGAATCTTGATGCACTACACTCCTCTCACCACTACTTATCATCCTCTCTTGTCTTCATTCATACACTCTTATTTTTTCGTTTTCACTTTTATCAACTCTTCGTCATTCTACTTCACTCTGCTTTCCATCTTTCTGTGCTTTCTTGTCTATTCTACTCTCAATTTACTCATCTTTACTCTCTACTCTTTTCTTTCTTTTCTACTCTATATATTATTCTATACATTACTTTATTATCTTTTCTCCTTTCTACTCCATCCTTTCTCTTTACCAATATACTTTCCTCATGTCGCCAATTCTCTTTTCATTTCTACTTCACTTTCATATGCCCTCTCTACTTTCATTTCTTTCCTTTCCTTCCTTTCCATTCTTTTCTTTTGAAGCACTATCTTTTTTATCATCTATTCTATATTACTAAATTCCTTATCTTTTATTGTACTTTACTTTTTATTCTCCTCTCTTCCCTCTCCTTTTATATACTTTCCTTTTGCTATATTTTCTACTTTGTACTCTTCTCTTGTCCTTGCATTCAACACTTTTCTTATCTATTTTACTCTCTTTAATTTTCATCCACACTTCCTCAAACTCTGCTATCTGGTTTGCTCTCTTTTAGCAGCTTTCTTCTCATCTCTTCTCCTCTTTCCTCCATTATTCCCCACTTAATTTTGTTCTCTTCCACTATACTCTTCACTCTTCATTGTTTTAGACTTCAGTTTCTACAAAACCCAATTATACTGCCATCAACTATTACTCTAATTTTTGACCTCTTTCTCCTCTTATCTTTTCTTTATATTATTTTTTTATCCTCTACTTTATTGTCTTCTTCTCCCTTCTCTATTTATCTTCTCTACTTTTCTATTTGCTAATCTTCTTTCCTAGCACATCCACTTCTTTATATTACACTCTCCCCTCCCTTTCCTTTTTTCTTATTTTCCTATATTTATCCTACCATATATTCTGCTCTATATTTTCTCTTTATTGTAATATTTTTTGCAGTGCTCTCCTATCATTTTCTCTAGCTCTCTTTTCTAATTCTCATTTATCTTAATACTTTTTTATTCTACCCTAGTTCTCCATCTTTTTTTTCTTCATTTTACTCCCCATTCTATTTTGTCTTCATTTTACTCTCAACATTTCTTACTCAAATTAACCTATTACTCTATTTTACTTTTCATTTATATTACTATTTATTATATTATTTGCTACACTCTATTTTGCTTCTCATTTTTATTCTCTCTTTTCATTTATACGGTTTATACCGCCACACTATACTCTCTTCTTATATCCTATCCTCCTTTCTCATTTGTCCTACGTCTCTCATCTAATTTCCTCTTATACTCTACTTAATTCAACCAGTTGCTTTATTTACTCCACTATTTTACTTCACCGATCTTCTTTCTTGACTTCTTACTACATATACTACTCAATACACCTCTCATCTAATTTCCTCTTTTACTATACTTAATTCTACCTTTCTTTTATTACTCTTATGCTACTATCTATTATATATTGTACTCATTGTTGCACTCTATTTCATCATGGTCTCTACTCAACTACTCTCTAGTCTCTAAATTTTGCTATTCATTTAAGGTTCTACTTGCACGTAACAATTAATTATATGTTAAGTAATTGAAAGGTATTATCACTATTTTTTAATATTTTTATCCACTAACTACTTATATCTTTATATATTACTCATAAAATATCTATACTCTTAAATTTACTTATATAACACATAAAGTTTTTAAATTATATATGGCCTGACGTACAACCTCTTTTTGGCATCGATGCAAGAAGGCTTGTGCCAGTGATGCCTGAGGAGCTTGCTGATTGATAGCAAAAGATGCAATCCTAAAAATTTGTAGAAAAATAGGAAGAAAAGGGTAAGGAAATAGAAATTAATGAAGATTTTGATGACAAAATTAGTCTAGGGAAAAAAGAAGACATGAAATTATGTGACTGTGACAACAGTAAGAAAGGTGAGGACAAACTGGTGAGGTAAAAAAGAAGAAAATAAGGAGAGAAAAAATGAAGAAGAAATCTTCCAACCCAACTGGAGGGTCAATATTCCAATAAAAGATAATATGAGCAACTATAGATCCATGATGGAATAGGAAAGATAAAATAAGCCCATCATATATAATACAAAAAGAGACTAAGATAGGCTAGTGCTCATCTTAAGGTGAAGAAAAGAATTTGGAAGGAAATTGTCTTAAAGAAACAGAATTACAGAATCTTGAATGATCGGGTTGATAACATTAAACCAAGTACTTCTAGGATGCAATCTATTTGTTTTTCTTTCTTTAGTTTAGTTTTCCTATTTTTTGATTTGTAATGGTAGATTGTTTTAAAAAAAAGAGTAAAATTGCAAATTTTAAGCCTTCACTGAGAACTAGGTGCTACGGCGTCACAACGCCACTTACTGAGAACTAAGCGCTACAGCACGCCACAATGCCCTTTATAGATGACTAGGAGCCATGACGCCCTTCGCAGAGGACTAGACGCCACAGTGTGATAAGATGCCTATACTCTAAAATTTATTTTAAGGAGGGCCTTACAGGATTTGTTTTAAAGCAGAAAGAATACCATGAGGCGCGCCAGAACCATAAATTTAAGTAAAAGGGTAAAAAATCAATAAATGTCTCTAGTATTTAGCCTTCCCGAGGTCTTTTGATTGAATCAAATGTGATTAAAGGGCTGCATGTGACTCTTTGTTGACTATCAAATGAGATCAGAACACTGGTCATTGAGCAAGTAGAGAATTTTAGAATAAGTGCAAATCTGCCTATAAAACCCTTAGAGATTTAGTGGAATTCTCAAGCTCTAATTTTGTAAACACTTAAAACTTCTCATCACCCTCACTCTTCTATTATGCACTTCTTTAAAATGGCCCCTAAACAGAAAGTAGGTGTGGGTGGGGAAGCCTGCAACTGCATCTTCCTAAGCAGGAAAATTTGCCTAGAGCAGATTTGCGTTAGTAAAGGCAATATTTTTTTTTCTAAACTAATATATATATATATATATATATATATATATATATATATATCAGATTATATATATCATGTGTGAACACCTTCTTGTTTTAGGGTTCTTTCTTAGCGATTTGGAGGTTGCGCGAGGGCAATGCCACGTCGGTATTTTGCCGACGGTTCCTTCAACTACGGTTCTGTCTTGTCAAGTTTCTCTGGTTACTTTTTTTTTTCTCTTATTTTTACTCTCTGGTTCTTTTGATTTCTTGAAGATGTCCTAATGGTTGTTCACCCCACCGTTAGGTCTTTTAGAGAGATCGTGGAGAACTCTAGCTCAACGATCTCTAAATCCATTTCTTCATTTAATGGATCTCCTATCATCTTTTATTCTGATGAGAAAATTTATTCTCTAGCTGCTAATCATGCTCTTACCTTGGTAGGAAAATTTAACAAAAGAATGCCAAATTTTGGCCTTATTTATGGTTTCATTAATGGTCTTAAGCTTAATGACTTGGTCTCTAGCCGTTCTTTTGATTCTCTCAGAGTGTTCTTCTGCTTCTCCTCAGATCTGGATTATGCTCGGGTGTTTGCTAAGGGTTCATATGGCCTAAAAGGGAACACTATGAAATTTCCCAGGTGGGGTCCTTTCACATATGTTATTATTGACTCCCCCATTGCGTCGGTCTGGGTTAACCCACCTGGGCTTCGCCTATATTTTGTTAAAAAAGATATCCCTTTCAGCAATGCCAAAGCTTTAGGCACCTTTGCAACTTGACAGGAACACGACTTTGGAAAAAAATATAGCTACTCCTAGAGTCTTTATTGAAATTAATCTATCTTTGCCCTTTCCTGAAAAAATTTGGTTAGGCTCTCCTCCGTCTAGAGGTTACTTTCAACCTATATGCTATGAAAACATACATTTACATTTTTTGTGGTGTAAAACTTTAGACCATGAGTCATCTTCATGCCCTCGAACTCATAGTAATAGCCTAGTTAGACCTAGCAGTAAAGAGGCTACTGCTTCCTCATTGAATTTGATTCTGGTGCGGCTAACCAGTTTTCAACTACTAATTCTTATCATTAATTCTAAGGTTACCTTTGGTTCTTTTGATAATGCTATATTGGCTGGTAATACTAATAACTATAAGGTAGCTCAGGCGACTATCATTCCTAAAACAATTCAGTCCTCTGTTAATGTTGACACTACAAATGTTATTGTTCATGCTTTTGCCAGACTACTGTTACTGCCAATTATAACAAAGAGATATCAGATAATTCCATCAATTGTGTCTTTAGCACTATTATTTCTAATGTTACTGCTTGTGATTAGGATGTTTAAATGCCAATCAAAACCAAGTTCTTGCATTAGACAAGTAATTCTTTTGATACTGGAACTGCTAAGATATAACAACCCTAGTATTGTTACCCATCAATTAGTGACCTAATTAATTATAATCCTTTTTCATTAGTCTTATAATAGTATTAGGAGTCTCCATTTCAATTTTCGTGCGATTTGGAGATCGTTTGACAATTTCTAGCTTTTCATAATTTTCTGATAATTCTGAAAATGTCTATTTTATTTAGATCTCAGAATCGAAAACGGAGTCCGTCATTGGACTCACCACATCCAAATTAGCTAGGGGTGATATTTTAAAAGTGTTTGGAAGTCGTCAAATTTTTCTTGAATATTTTAATAATATTTAAATACCCAGAAAATTAAGATAATTAAATTAATCTCCGATCAAAAATCTGATTGCATTTTTGAGTTCCCCACACCTCAATTAGGTAAGGTGAATTTTTGAGATTTTTCGGAGTACATTTGGTTATTGTATTTTGTGTGATAAATTGTGTTTAATTAAATAATTAAATAATATAAATAATATAAATTAATATAAACGATAAATTATAAATTTCAACTGTATTAATATAGAATTGCGGAGATCCGCCGTTTGTCCATTAATTTCGGCTAGATCTGAGCCATTCAATCCATTAATAATTAGTTCCAATGATTCAAACTTAACTAGTTAATATCTATCGTTTGAACCGTTCGATCACCACAGGAAATGGACGGCTTTGATCTAACTCCTGTACGCCTTCTTCTTCCATTATCTGCAATCGTGCTCTGCCCTCAAGAGAGTGGGCGTACGGTCCTCCAGCTGAATGCTGAGACCCATATCCTCTCGCAAGCACTCCACCTTCTATTCTTTACTTGATTATTTTGCCATTCTGTGTTTAACTGGGCTGCTAAAGGCGTAAAGGAGGCGAAACGGGAGAACCAGAGCTGAGAGGGATCGGCGTGTCGCTAAACTTCACGGATTTCAGAGATCAAATTATTCCAAGAAGGTTCGATCTGATCCTTTTAGTTCTGCTAATCCTTATTAGTTTTCTTACAAATCTAAGCACGATAGGATCTAAATAGCATAGAGGTTTTGGGTTATTCAATTAGAGCTTATTCTTAGCTTTCCAACGGTGGGTCGCATGCGTCGTGGCATAGCCAGATTGCAAAATTAGAGCTCACCATAATTTTACATCTTTTTTTGTTTCTTTCGGTCAAATAAGAGAAGAAGAACAGTAATTTGATTTATTATATATTTTACTTAATTAAAATTCATAAATTGTACTACTTTAAAAATAATTAATAGATTTATGTAAATCTTCATTTAATTGCATCTTTAATTATACAGGTCCGCAACGTGTAGATTTATAAAATATCATTTAATTTTTGTTTTGGTGAATATATAACTTAAACATTTATATAGATTAATTAATTAAATATAATTTAATTTTAATATTTTTATGTGACTTAATTTGATCATTTAATATTCAAATTAAATGATCAAATAGTCAATTTCACTCATAAAAATATGAGGAACAATAATATAAAATCAAATTTAATATTTGAACCCTAATTTCTTAATCACTTTTTAACCGTAATTAGGAGTCCCGAAAATCTTAAATTTCAGATATTGTCTAAATTTGACATACTTAGTGTCATTTTTATCCTTATGATATAAGGATTTCAATAATATGTAAATCATTTCTATTGGACAACAATTAGTGATTTTAGGTTGTTGACTCTTAATTAAGTATTATTATGATAATTCTAAATTCTTAGATAGCGTATTTTAGGTATTATAAAATTCTAGGATAGCTAACTTCTCGCATTTATTACTCCTCGTATCAAATTAGATTACATATAGTTTGAGCTTAGTTCTCAATTTTCTAATTATGTGAATTAATTGCCAAGTGTTTAATTCACCTTTCAACCATAAGGTAAAAACCCTATGATTGATTTATAATTTGAATTATAGTTGATTCTTAAATCTATTTAGTTACACCCATTAAGAGTAGTTAGCCTTAATACCTTTGTAATATATATTATTAAATCAACTAGATCTAGCCTTTAGTGATTATATTAGAATTTAGTTCATTCATCTTAATCCCTAAAACCTTCTCTTGAATCTTTAAGAACTAGTAATAGAAACCCTAATTCACTTAGGATAATTTAGGAATCCTACTGATTTTTCTTAAATTTCACTTATTAGGATACTTAGAACTTGTAGTTCTTAAGTCCTATCAATTAATTATCTTAAATCTTTCACTTTATTATAACTTAGTCAAATTAGTATTTGATTGGTTAGATCCTTCAAACTACAACCTTGCTAGTGAACTTTAGTGAATTTACCTTAACTTCTAATTTCTTAAGTTAAGTATTTTGTTTATCTTAATCTCTTCCTACTAGACACCTAAATATTGATTTAATTAAATAATTGAATCTTATAATTTAGGATGTGAATAAGATCTAATTTATAATATTATCAATTATACTTATAAATTATTTTGTCATATCATACTAATTGAATTAAATTTACTACTTTCAAAACCCCAACTATTATTATACTTATAATTAATTTCAGATCAATATCTCAAAATTAATTAGGAGCTCAATTAGCTTCAATCATCAAGTAAATCATTAAAATTAAATAACTTTGGATATCACTTAGTTGCAAATATTAAATTTCCCTTGAATGCTTGCTTAGCTTTAAGCCTTATTCATTGAATTATATATATAGACATTATGCATGAATAAAACTTTCACATTAAAATTAATAGTGGTTTATATTAGTGGATTAGCCTAGGGCGGACTAAAAAAGAGTAATAAGAAGACCTCACATTCTCAGATGGTGAATGTGAGTATTTTAGGATTTGACCCCACTTTTTTTTAGTTGTTAAACATACATGTTGAACTCCTCTCTTCATTCTGAATATGCCCACAGAATGAGTACAAATTTAAAATAACTTTAATTAATTAACATGTGAGATCTTCTTCATTTTTATAGATTGTTAAAACTCACATTATTTTTCTTACTTACTTCCTCACTTGTATGTTTACTATATTGCACCCATGCTTGTGCTTATTTTGTAACTAATAGTGATATCCAATTAAAATAATAATATGCTTAGCCAATCTTAAAATATACTTAGATTGTTTAGTCTAACCATTTTCTATTTCTTGGCTTTGTCTTATCACATTTAACTGTTTCTGCTTATCATATATTAAAAGTATATAGCTTAATAAAAATTGCAAGTGAGCTTTCATTTTTTTTCCTTTATTTAAGTTTACTGTTAGTTTGTAATTAATGTTGTTTATTTTACTTTTAGTACACTTGTGTTGGAGCTTAGTTTATATTTAAATGCTTGTGATGAATGAATAGATGAATGTAATGAATGTATGGATGATTATAAATGTATAAAAATGATTATTAACTAAGTTATTAGTTACATATTTACTTAGAATGTTAATTGGAATTAGTTGTATATTCAATTGTTTATAAAATTGGAAACTAGTTTTTTATCTAAGTAATAATCTTCTTATACCTGCATGTATATAATAAATGCTTGTGAATTGAGTATACCTTAGGGTAGATAATTGTTATACATGCGATTTTCTCCCTTTAAACTTGTAGAATTGTAAATGAGCAATCCCATATAATGGATTGAACTCTATTTTAGAATTGGAAATAAGCAATCCCATATAATGGATTGATTTTACTTTAGAATTGAAAATGAGCAATCATATGTAATGGATTGAACTCTATACTAGAATTGGAACTAAACCATCCTATGTAATAGATTGATTACATATTAGTTTAAGTTCTTTTTTTTTCAAATTATAACTTCCATTAGTATGAAAGTCTTGTATGTCTACTTTGTAGGTGTTTTTTTAGCCATTTACAAAGGAAATTCTGCTGAAATTTTTAAGAATTTTAGGTCTTAGAATAATTTGGCAAAAATGTAGACTTATAATTCACATGTTAAATACTCATTAAATATCTAGAATTTCATGCTTAAGATTGCAACTATTCATTTCAATTGTTTTGACTTACATTCTCATGTCTTCTTACAAGTATCATATGTTTAATTTTATTGCACCTTCATATATAAATTACTTAACACCATTCAAAATTTTCCTTCCATCTTAACTTAAGAATATTTTCTAAATCCTTGGCCAAATACAATATCTAATGATTTGGATTAGTTTTCTTCTAATATAGTATTAGGTATTGTGGTGACGTATCAATGTTGAGTTACGTGATTCTCAAAATTGGGGTCGTCAATTAAGGTTACTGATACCATTGATCACAATGTTATATCTATTGAATTTAGTTCTATTATTGTCGATAGCAATGCTTTAATTTGTTAGACTGCTGAAACTTCTTGTATTGCTGGAAAAAATGAGGTGGCTGGTCCTATTGTGAGTATGAATGTAAACATTAATGACACTGCTTTTACTCCTAATTCAGTCAATGATTTCTCTATATGTAATAATGCTAATGCTAGAGATGGTTTAAGTCATATTATTGAAACTGGTGCCACTATCAATTATGTTAATATTGTTGAAAATGATGTTAGTGTAAAAACTGTAACTGTTGAAACTGCTACTAAAATTGCTAATCAAAATGCTGATAAGATTGACACTGATATTTTTGCTAATACTTATGAACCAGTTCTTGTTGATTAAGTTGATCATGATTATGTTAAAACAGATGATGAAAAACCTAATATGGTTGATATTGTTATCTCTGATGAAACCACTAAAATTATTTTTACTGCTGATATTATTGAAATTGTTTTTGTTGAACCTGTTAAAATTGTCTGTATAGAAACTGCTGAAACAGTTTTTACTGAATCTTTTGAATCTGTTGCAATTGTCTTCTCAACCATAACCTCGGTTATTCTACTGAAATCATAACCTCTAATGATGGTTATATTAATCCTAAGTTAATTTATTCTCAAAAGATTTTTGATAAGATTCTGGATTATATTAATGCTGATTATAAGATTTCGGAACCATTCATTCCTGATAACAATATCTATGTTGGTATGTCCTTAGGAAACTTAACATAAGATGCTTATAATAATCCTATCTCTTTTGCTAAAGTCAATAAATTGTCTTCTCAATCTGATGAAAAGAATATTTTGACCTTAGCCATAAGGAATTGGATATTATAGATTCTATTAAAATTGCCAAATTAAAAGATATGGGGCTGGATGGTTCTCCCAATTCAGAACAAAATTTGATCTTTTCGGATGTTCTCTAAACCTTACATAAATTTGATGAGAAATTTAAAAACTTTAAGTGCAATGCTATCAAGAAACCAAAAAGTCTCTACAAAAATAAACTTTTTAACACCCCTACTAATAATAAAGAGGAGGTTATCTTATATAAAAACAAATTCAATTCACTGTTATCTATAGATAAGGATTTTGATTTACCCAACGCTAATAACCAATTATTTAAAAAAACATTCATCAAAATCATTAGATTATTATTTACAAGCTATAACGTGATACATTACATATGAAACCCAAATAAATAAGTTTTGAACAAAGAAGAAATGATTCAAATAAAATGTTTAACATAACTTATAAATTAGAGTGAGCAAAACAACATAGATTATTAGATATATTAGTTCATAAAATAAAGCAAACAAAATTTATTTAATAGTATTGTAGCAACAAAGATCTATAAAAGAAATTTAAGAAAGATTTTGAAGCAAAAAATATGGAATATGGAGACTAGTATAAAAGGTAGTGTCATAAGATTAAATTGAAAAAAACAAAAGAAGCAACATCACAATAAAAATTGGCATAAACGAGAGCATAATAAGCATTAAAATAATTGGCTTTAATGTTTTTTTAAGTGTACTAACATATGGCACCTCAAGTCAATAAGCTTTAATGAAAACTATATAACACGAGAAATACTTTTTTGAGTGTAATAACTTTAAAATAACATATTAAATCATATTAATGAGCAACTAGAAGGCAAAATGGATGATAAAATATTCATGATATGAAGTATGTAAGAAGAAAAAATAAATATCCTATGGAAACAAAAGTATATAATGCATGTGAGCATTTTTATATAATTACTTTCAAGGATTATCTCTAACAATACAAGAACTGTCTAAAATAAGATATCTTCATCACATTATGTAGCCTTACAGAAGATAAATATTTTCACATTATGGGAATGTTGAAATCATAATCTAAAACTTAAGACGAACAATAAGTAAAAATAGTGTCCCAAGTTTTCATTCTATATCAATTAATTAATAACACATTTAATATAAAAGACATGTTATAAGTGTTACTACAAATGGATAAAGCAAATAAACATAACCAGGACTACCAAGCAATATAAGGGAAGAACATAGAAATTCATTATCATAAACATGGTGATTGATCATCACAAAGAAAGCAACATAAAATTCAGACAAATAAAATATTACAGAAAAAGTTAAATCATCAAGAATGAATAGAAAATACAATCTATATTTTATAACTGCATTATTGTCATACTATTTCAATCATTTGCTGCTCAAGAAGGTCTAATTTACATTTTAGAATCCAATGCTTCTAACAAAAAATGTCCATTTTCGAAAATGAAACATAACAAGTCATATGAGATACAAATATAGCACTACAACAAAATTTTTGGTTATATTTAAGTCAACAAAATTTTTGGGAATGCATCTCAAGTAACAAAATGTTTCCATTTTGGAATGCATACACAATGAAAAACTAATCAATTATCAAATTGTACATACATGGGTATGACTCAAACATACAAAGCAGAGGACTTAAAATTGAAACAAAATGCATAATGCTTAGTGACTACTGAGTTTGTGATAAATAAAATTTTTTTAAAGGTAATAATTTATTGCCAAAATATTTTAAAAAATAAAATAAACCTTTTTTTTTTAATTTTCCCCCTAAACACCCTCCCCCTCCGGAGTGCATTGCTTGGTAATAAAAAAACCAACCTCTTTTAAATGCTAATAAATAAACTTAGAAACATATCTTTAACACTTGTAGATGTGTGCATTAAATGAAAAATACCTACAAAATATCAAGAATTTTAGATTTTAATGAATTGGTTTAGAGGTTAGCCATGTTAGTGAGTTTTCTTTCTATATGTTTATAAGGTTTATATATACATTTTGTGCATGTATATTGAAGGGAAATGGGGACAAGCAGATTGAGGAAGCACTGTTGGAGATTTTCAAGCGAAAGAAATTTATAAGAAATAATGTATATCTAAAACCAATATCAAAGATTATTTACATTCAACTATACTTGATTAAAATTTAGTCATTAAAAACAAACTAAAAATGGATGGCCTATGTCAAAAGTGTCGAGCATAATAAAAAGCCTTGTCAGGTTCTGTTGTTCATCTATATAAATTAAAAATTGCTCATCATGTAATTCAACTTTTTCATTAGCATATCAACATTTATAAGAGATTAAATAATAAGAAAGATTAGACATCAATCCTTTAAAAGCTCTATATAGTTAAAGGAACAGTTATCTCCTATTACAAATAAATACAAATAAGTTGGTTGTAGTAATATTGTATCTTGGAGATTTTCATCAACCAATAGTTAAAAACAAAATCAAAGATACCTTCAAACCACTACTTAAGCAAGCTAGTTGGTTTAAATAGAGTATAAATTGGTTTAATCAAGACTAAATAAAAAAAGGTGCAGCTTTTGGATGCCTTAATAAAGACCTCAGCAATACCTATAGTAAATCATATGATACAAGCAGTACGTAAGCCAACAAGTTCAAACATAAGCCTACTTGTTTATATTCTTGAATGTGTAGATATAGATCTAAATTAATTTGATGCCAATATCAGAACTGAATGGAAGTGAGTTAGGAAAATTAATTGATCCTTAGAATTTAGTAAATTAATCGTGCCTTTATTGTTGTAGGATGCTTTTCCTCTCAAATTTAATTCCCAGTGTAATTTGACAGCACTTCCCACTTTACCATTGTAAGGCTTCAACTCATTCCTTTTACTTTCATTGAATTCATTATTGAATCCGTAAAACAGCACTGCTCATGCAGCAAAGTGTTGCAGAACAACAAAGATAATGAAGCAGCATAGGAGAAAATGGCAACGGTTTTAAGAGGGATCAGATAATTACATTTGAGGCTTAAGTAGATTCTTGCAAAGAAAGGTTCCCAAAGGAATTGGCAAACACATAATTAATTTTACAATTATTATGAGGTTGTTTCGATATGATCATGCACATCAATTGTGAAAAATAGCTAATAATGCTTCAAGTATTTTAGTTCGGCCAAGTTCTCCGAGACAAGTCAAAATGTTTAATTTAGTCTCAACTAACTATCACAACCTATATAGTTGTCAATTAATCATTTTCAACCCAGTTTAGTCCTAAGAAAGTTAAGAATAAATATGGTAGAGAGCATCGTAAGAAAATATACATAAAATCATCCATAGAATTCAATTACTTCCTTCCAATACTAATGCATGATTTATGCAAGGGAGATCAACTTTAAATGCTCTGCAATTCTTTAGTCACTTTAGGAAGTTTAAAAAGAAAGAACTTAATATAGCAAGCAATAATGTGAATCAGTAAAGAGACCCCAATAAAATAATATGAAAAACAAAGCTACCACTGTATTAAATTCGATCAACCTGAGATTAGTACCCCCAACAAACTCTATTGACTACTAAAACAAGTTGCCACTGATGTAAACTTAGTTAAGTAAAACTGTATTGAGCAACCATTTAGCAACTTTAACCCCTGACAATACACTCCATTTCCTGAAGAAAGCCAAGAAACCCTCCCAAGAACAACAAATAACTAGCATATCAACCAACAACATGAAACAAATGGTAATTAACCAACCGTTCGTAATTACAAAAACCAATTCTTGCTTCTTGGGTCAGCAATTGCTTTCAGGCCATTGCATTAAGAAATGATACCAATAAATACATCCAACAGAAATTGCAATAAAATTGCACATGTATTCTAGAATGAAAGCAAACAACACCACATACGCCAAAATCCTTAAAATCAAATCATCAACAAAAAACAGCAACAACTCCCATATTCCAGGGGTACACCAAATTCAGTCACCCAGATAAAAGAAACAACTCCCAATACAAACAACAAATAAGAACAATAAAAGCATATAGCAACAATAACTCAAATTAATAATAACATATAACACGAGCTCAAAGATTCAGAATAATCATAAGGAAGCAAATCATAATTCAATGTAAAAATTAGCTAAATAATTCAAATTCAATTCATTTTTATGAAATTTAGAGATACTATTTATTGTATTCACATTATTATTAATAAAAAGATTAATTGTAAGAAACATATTAACATTATTATAATCACTTAAAAATTTAGGTAAAAAACGAATTTAAATTGATATTAAAACATTACATTTTGCTAACAATCTTGAGTGGGTTTCGACCACCACCTTCAATATCAAATATTCTCTATCTAATGGCTATAGTAAATTTGATTCCTAACATATTATTAAACTCAAAATATCATTATTATCATTATCATTATCTTTATCATTATCATTATTATTATTATTATTAAAAAATATTTTTATTATTATATTGATTATTTAAATTTCAAATTATATTTTTTCTAAATATACAATATATCATACTCTCTTAATAAAAGAGATAATTCATTTGTCTTAATTTTTTAGATACTTTGATATTTTGATTTTATTTGATTTAAGATTTGGTTGTTTAGAAATCGATCCAAATACCAAATAGTACATTATTTTTTATTGGTATTTCGTACATTTAGTTTGAATCAATTTTTTTTATTTTGGAATCGAAAACCATGTCTACAATCCGAGAACAAATTATCCGAACTAATCAAATGTACATTCCTACTTATAATGTCCCTTACGGTGATTAGAGATAATTCCTTTTACTATTATAGATACCTTATATTAAAATCTAATTGGTGTTCGGGGATGTGCCAGCGAAGTTAGCATGAGGTAAGGAGAAATAAAATGAAGGGTTTTTCTCATATAATATTAAATTGGATGAGTGTACATATATATAGAGGTGTGTAGTTGCATTGTATAACTTGCAGTTACTTAGTATAGGTTGTTATATATAGATCATGCGATTACTTAGAATAAGTAGTTACATTGGAAACAATGAATAGGTGATTATATTATAATATCCCCCTTGTAAGATGATGGTTGAGATTTTGAACCTTCATCTTATCACATAGATAATTGAATTGTAGGATCGAAATTAGTCTGGTGAGCATATCTGATGCTTGTTCATTTGATAGTATGTAGTTGATTGCAACTTCATTTTTCTTGACGTTGTCTCGGATGAATTAATAGTCCACTTCTATGTGTTTTGTACGAGCATTGAATAGTGGATTATTTGCTATAGAGATTGCGGATTGGTTGTCATAGTAGATGGTGGTTGCGCATGGTTGGGGTGATGGAATTCTTGAAGTAATCGTCTAAGCCATAGGACTTATGTGGCTGCTGAGGCGAGTGCTTGGTATTCGGCTTCTGCAGATGATCTTGCTAATATATGTTGTTTCTTTGCACTCCAGTTGATAAGAGTAGTTCCAAGGAAGACACAATATCCAATGGTAGACTTTTGATCAAACGAGTCTCCTGCTTAGCATCAAAGTATAATAACATTTATACAAAAAACTCTTATCTTAAGATATAAGCACAACTTAAATAGATTCAAAATAACGACCCATAATTCATGTATGAGTCATTAATTGAATCTAAACTTTCCAAAATATTTAAAGGGGAAAAGAAGCAAGGTGGATATAAAATCTAGTGTTCCTCCTCACAAATAAGAATTGAAAACTAATGCTATCAAGCCCAAGGGAAGGGTAAAGAGGTGATAAAAGGCAAGAAGCAAAATAAGGAGAAAGAATGATCTATATTCTATTAAAGAATTAGGGCTCTAGATCATTAAGAGTGATGTGCATTGCAATAATAGATTTGGTGTTGTTCAACTTAGGGTTTAAAAATGAGCGAAGATGATTAAAATATAATGGTTTTAAGAAAAAAGATGCATACTACAACATAAGTTGAGATTAATCGAATTATTCATTTAATATTCAATTTGTCACTCAATTCAAAATATTTTTATTTTATTTCAGTTTATATCAAATTCAAATGGGTTCCAAGCATATTTTCTAACCCTAGTTTGGATGTTAGGTTGTCTCAACATTTAACTTCACAAACTCTCGGATATCAAAATTTTAGACGCACACATCAAATATTAAAAATGACTTTTTCATGCTTTACTTGAACTCAAATAATGATGAATTCTAGCCTACCTGTTAGAATTGTCATCCACCTTCAACTCTTTTTTATCCCGCTAAGTAGAATTATATATCATGGTTTCACCATTTTTGTTTGCATTGGACATCCACCAACTTTTATGCATTTTATGTGGATGGCATGGTCATATTACTGATTTAATTATTTGTTAACTTACACCTCCTAAGATATTAATTTCTTTTTGGATGATGATGGCATGAGAGATATCACTTGGCTAAATTTCTTTCTGAATACCCTCATAAATAATACTATGAGATACAATCCAAATAGGTTGGATGGAAAATTTGGATAATATTTTGGGTGAACGTCAATCAGAGCCCAGTTACCGTGTCACCTTCATTTATTACTCTAAGCATGAAATTTTCTTTTCTTCACTTTAGTGGGCTAATGATTTATAATCATTGTTCTAAATACAAAAGATTTTATATTACTCAATTTTTGTGTAGGCTAGGCAGATGCTCAAGGCAGAACAGGAATACAAAGTTTTGGTTAAAGATGGTACGTTACTCTAAGCATGGAATATCTTTTCTTCACTTAAGGGGACTAATGATTTATAGTCATATTGGATCAGTTCTAAACACAAAAGATTTTATATTACTCAATTTTTGTGTAAGCTAGGCAAATGCTTAAGGAAGAATAGAAATACAAAGTTTTGTAAAAAGATAGTATGTCATTTGAACCTATACGCGTTCTCCTATTTCTTATTTTCGTCACCTACCTCTACTTTATATTAAGCACTATGAAATGGCTTAGTTAATGAGTTACTCATCCATGGATATTTGGCTATGAATGTATCAACCATGGAGAAAAATTCTTGTACTGTTTTTGTTGGTTTAATATCCCATTTGATTTATCGTATTTCAGGCCTCATATGCAGTTTCAACAATATTGAAATTGAAATTGCCTAGGCAATATTTGGAACAAAAATATTTTTGATAACTTCTGCAGTAAATGGTTTAGATCCAAATAGCCGGTTACTGTCTTAGCTCTTTTGATACTTATGATCAGGTTGCTGAATTACATACGATAACAGCTATTAATGTGATGGTAGTTTTTGCATCCATCTAAATGTGTTGATATTCCTTTCTTCCCAAATTATTTAGATCCATAAAGGCTCAGAACAGCCTTTTGATATTTACATGTCAAGTATCTGAGAAAAGTTCTTCATATTTATCCTGACAGCAAATTATTGATGTAATTTTTGTAGATCAGGCGCTATATTGACCTCTCACTATGTCTCTTGAAAATTTATTTCATATATTACATATTTTCTTACTTTGCTCATACTGTACCAATTTTATATGAATTGAAGTTTTCAATGGATGCTAGCATTAAATCTCTTAATAATGATGCATGTTCTATCTAACTGTTCCATCTGTTCGAGGCTCATAATCACATGATTGTAAAAGCTTGACGGTGCTGCAATGCATGCTTCGTATGTTTTGCTCGACTTGCATATAGTTTTGAAATGCATTGTTTTGATACTTGCATTTGGTTTTGTAATGACCCTAGGTCATTTGTAGGGGAGACGTTACTTTCCCGCAAAATCTAAATTTCGTTAAAACTCCCGCTAAATTCTAATTTTCAGTTACAATCCTTAATTTGAAAAGTATATTCAAATTCGTTAAAGTTGAAATAAGAAACTTTAAATTGACATTAAGCATGAAAAGGGAACGAGAACTTTAGAAAAATTGGCGACAATTAAAGTTGATGGTTCCATTAGGAAAAAAAAATTGAAATGCACCCTTTATTGGCTTTAGGGGCCACTCGATTTCTTCGGCTCCCATAAACGCGCCATTTTCATTTTAGTTCGCTAATTTTAGTGATCCACGCAAAGCGTCATTCCAGCCGAAGGAAACGGGTGTGCGTTACACACGCACACCCTATTTAATCGAGCGCATACCGCTCGTTTCTTCAATGCCTTCTCCCAACTCGTCACAGACCAAACTCTCCCGTAAGACACAGTGAGGACGTACCTGGCAGCCGATCGAGCATGAAGAATCAATCCCTTCTCTCTTCGTAGCCCTTGCACCTGAGAGACGTAACGCGCGACCTCTTCTCCGCTTGATCTCCTCCTTCCGCGTGGCTTCCTTTTCGGCTCGGTCTCTCTTCAGCCCGATCGCCTCTTCCGCTCCATTCTGCGCTCGATCGCTCAACTGCTCGACTCTCTGCGCGCCGACTCCTTTTGTGCGCTCGACTAAACTTAAGGTACGAACCCTCCTCTGTGTCGATTCTTTTTAAAAGGGTAGAATCATATTGGTGAGTAATAATACTCTAAATTATATAGTTAATAATAAAGAATGTTTTGGAGTATTTTTTTGTCCCTTTATTCCCTCATTTATTTTTTATATGAAAAGTATCAAAATCTTTTACAGTGGGATAAACTTTTTTTTGGAATTTATCTTTGAACGTTAAATCTATAAAAGTTTTAGTTTGAGCTGTCCATGAATACAGTCAATCTCATGTTAGTTTTATTGAGATCCAATTACAGTTAATTCAGTATTTTGATGTAACTTTGAAGTTTTTAATAGCTTTATGATCGAAAGACTAGCTATTTTGGGCCAAAGTGTTCAATAATAAGATGCAAGTACTTTAGCATATAATCAAAATTCATAAGCTAGAGATTTATAATTGATATATAGTTTCATTAAATTCGTACTTAGTTACTAATGATGAAATCAAGGAATTCTCCATTGAAATCAAATTGCAATATGTGTGTAATTTGGTATATAAAGGTTTCAATACTAATAAACACTTTAGAATAACCTATGCTGCATTTCAAAACTATAGAGAAAGCTCACTTAAGGTTTAAGAATACGCAAATTATAATATTGATTTTTTCTACATTATTCCAAATTAACTCGTATAATCTCTTGAACAAAGATAACTAATATGCATCATAAGTTAAGAAGAACAAAGAACCACAAGGTGCGTAGTTAAGCAAAAGTTTATGAACGACAATATTAGCATTCATAGAGCAAATAAGTACTTTCAAAGTTTAATAGATTTCCAATTATAATTTTTGCAAACACATCGAATTTGTGAGTGAATAATTTTGAATAAGTCAAACACAAAATGTATACTGGATATTATTTTTATGCCATTTATTATCATTTGCTGCTTAAGGATCGTTTTGAGCATGTTTTGTATTGCTACTTAATGCCTTATTCTTACTACTAATGATGTAAGAGAAATAAAATGATGTTTATGTATCTGGTGAATGTTGCAAGAATGATTCTGAAATGGAGCATGAATAGATTAGGGATGGGGCTAGTCCTCAGGAGCTATAGGGATGCCATCTGGAGCATTTGAGGTGACTCAGGTGAAGGTTATGCTTAAATGCATGTTTATTACCATCTGGAGTCTTTAAGGGGGCTCAGGTGAAGGTTATGCTTAAATGTATATGAACCAGCCTCATGGTTTTGGCTGTGCTTATCAGAACTGCTATCATTGCTTCATAATATCATAGACATAAACATAAACATGAATTTTTATACTATTATTATTTTTTCGTTTGAAAATTTGGCATGTGGCAGAAGGACATTTATTTTGCAAGAGATATGATCATTTTTTATTAGCAATAAATTATATTTTTGTGTAATTATTATTATTTTTTGCTTTTCACTTTTGCTTAAAGTATATTTTTAATATCCTTTGTATTTAGAATGTGTACTAAGGCATTAGTTTTATAATGCCAGATCAGATACAGTTGGAGGAGGCTGATATAGTTTAAAGTCATGACGCAGAAAATTAACGAATTCTAACTGCCCATTCAAGGGATAATTATTTTATGTATAATGAAAATTATATAATAAATTCTGGATATTGTTTACTCTAAATTATATGAATATTATTTCTTATACTTGAATGACTCTAGATGTGTTTAACTATTATTTTACCTAACCACCAATATAATCCTGCGGAAAGATGCATCCGATGTTAGATTGGTTGTTACCAACATAACATGGCTCATTACAATTTTCCTAGAAAATGCTTATAGTGGAAATTTATAATTTGCGGATATATGTGGAGATCCGGTTTTAAAGAAAAGCTTATGATAACAAATTTTTGGTTTGTTGATATTTGTGGAGAATTAGTGCAGTTCATTGTGGTAGTTGTTCTGTATAAGCAAAGGTGCTATACGCTAGTAATCAAGTTGGCAATTAGTAGAG
Source organism: Gastrodia elata (assembly GCA_016760335.1). NCBI lineage: Eukaryota > Viridiplantae > Streptophyta > Magnoliopsida > Asparagales > Orchidaceae > Gastrodia > Gastrodia elata. The sequence continues at coordinate 82,155 of JACERR010000039.1, read as the reverse complement.
CACACACTTTTATTCTCATAGGTGGTTCGTGTGTTGCCTTCGATAGATATTTCTTTCCCTTTGAAACCTCACCTTAGCTATTGTGAATAGCAAAGAAGCAAAGATGACATTTTGTCTAAAGAGGAGAAAGCAATTTGATAATGCTTGACAAATAAAAGAGGTGAAAGATGATGCTGGATTAGTAATCAAAGCATAAAATAAAATCCCAAATTTAAAGCATTTTTTATGATGACCTATGTTAGGTTGGTAACAACCAATCTAATATCGGGTGATCTTTCCGCAGGATCATATTGGCGGTTAAGTAAAATAACAATTAAACAACATCCAGAACCATTCAAGTATAAAGAAATAAAATTCAGTCAATTTAAAATAAATAACATCCAGAATTTATTACATAAATATTATTATACAAAAATAATTATTCCTCAAAGGGTAATTAGAATTCATTATTTTCTCGCGCCATGCCATTCTCTAACGACTTTAAATTATATCAGCTTTTTACAGCTGTATTTGATCTGGCATTATAAAAATAATACCTTATCGCACATTTCAAATACAAAGTATATTAAAAATATAATTTAAGCAAAAGTGGAAAGCAAATTTGATAATAATTGAAGGGAGATTAGTTTATTGCAATCAAAAGATAATCATGACTACTGCAAAGTAAATGTTCTTTTGTCGCATGCCAAATTTCCAAACGATAAAGCACTAATCGCATAAAAATTCATGTTTATGTTTATGTTTATGATACTATGAAGCAACATTAGCAGTTATGATTGGCAAAGTCAGAACCATGATGTTAGGTTCATAAAAATGCATTTAGGCATAACATTCACTTGGGCCTCTTAAAATGCTCTAGATGGCAACAAACAATTATTTAAGCATATCCTTCATCTGGGCTTCCTCAAAAACTCCAGATGGCACCCTTATAGCTCCCGAAGACTAGCCCCGTCCATAATCTATTCATGCTCCATTTCGGAACCCTTTTTGCAATATTTACAAGATACATAAACATCATTTTATTTCTCTTACATCATTATTAGTAAGAATAATATTTTAAGTAACAATACAAAATTGGCTCAAAGCGATGTTTTAGCAGCAAATGATAATGAAAAAGATAAAAATAATATCCTATGTACCTTTTGTGTTTGATTTAAGACGAATCACTCACAATATTGATGTGTTTTCATAAGTTATAATTGGAATTCTATTAAACTTTGAAAGTCCTTGCTTACTCTATGAACACTTAATATTTTTATTCATAGACTTTTAGTTAATTATTAACCATGTGGTTCTTTGTTTCTCTTGATTTATGATGCATACAAACTAACTTTGGCTAAGAGATTATCTGAGTTAATTTGGAATAATATAGCAAAAATCAGTATTAAGATTTATGTATTCTTAAACCTTATGTGAGCTTGCTTGGGCTAGATTATAAGTGATGTGAGAATCACAACAAGATGTCAAGATTTTTAGAAAAAGATCCATAGATTTCATGGACACTAGAATCACAACGGAGCTTTGGTGCCTTTAGTTATTAATAATCGTATAAAGAAAACATTTGTTGTATAATAGAAATACTCTTTTGTTGGATCCAAGAAGTGATCTTAGCATCTATAATTCATCGGTGAAATAATTTTCACTAATAGTAAGTAGTTTTGAATAGGCTGTCTTGATTATTACTAAGATTCATTTTTAAGGGATTCCATGCTCTAAATAAATTCTCAATAGCCTTATAAATTTTTTTTTATCAATAATCAATTTAATCGCTCATATATCATGATGGTTGAGTGTGTGAAATTGATGAGACTTCTGTTTTATGATAAAGGCTAGCACTAAAATAATACTAATAATAATTATAATAATGATATTTTAATTTGAACAAGTTAGTCTTAAGTTAAGTGATTAACTATGATGAAATTATTGAGGAACACTAGGTTCAAATATTTTAACATTCTAATTTCTTTAATGAAGACTTGAAAATGATAATTAATTCGATAGTACAACATAGGACTAGTGTTGAACTCCAATTTCTCCTTATGGTTAGTAAAATTTTAAATCTTAATCATATAACTTAGCTTATGATATAAAGTTTGTGGTTAAGTGCAGTAAATCAAGTTATAAATTTTGAAATAATCATTTTATTTATAAACAGGCTTATCCTTAATATCCAACAGACATAATGATTCGTACCTTAAAGCTTAGTCGAGCGCAAGTAGGGACTTAGCGGAAGTAATCGTGCGGATAAGAGAGGGATCGAGCGCAGGGAGAGGCGATCGTCGGGGGAGAGGCGAAAGAGTCGAGTGAGGAGAATCGTGCGTGCGTGCTGAGACGTTGACAGCGCTCCCGTCGGCTCCTGTTGTGCAGACCGCTTGCGCCGATGCATCTCGTCGTCGGCTCAGGTACGCTCCTACAACTTGGACGGAAGAGAGGAAGAGGAATTCGAAGGTTCTGTGAAGATGGGGAGCGATTTTCGGACTTAAATAAGGCGTGCGTATGTAACGCACGACTGTCGCGTCAGTTGGAATAGCGCTAAAACTCTCATCGGTTACGGGAGTCGCATGATTGAAGGAGTCGAGATGTCCTCGAGGGAAATCAACTGTGCGTGCTTTCCAAATTTCTTTTGATTGAATCAGATGTGATTAAAGGGTTGCATGTGACTCTTTGTTCACTATCAAATGAGATCGAGACATTTGTTAGGGGGCATGTAGAGATTTTGGAATAAGTGCAAATCTGCCCTGATTTTGTAAACACTTAGAAACTTCTCATCACTCCCACTCTTCTATTATGCACTTCTTTAAAATGGCCCTAAAACAGAAAGTAGGCATGGGAAAGGCTGCAGCTGCATCTTCATTAGCAGGAAAATTCGACTAGAGTATATTTGCATTAGTAGAGGTAGAGCAACGATTCATTTAGATAAACTCAAAAAAGAAAATTATCCCGGAGCACATTATTTGTAGAACCGTGCTCTATTCCAACAGATAATATCTTTAGTAGGAAATGGGAAAATTTATGAAATCATCCTGGACCCATCTGCACAACTTAGTCCAGGAAGTCTACGCAAATGCCATCAATACTAGAAGAAGAAATATATTCGTTAGAGAAAAGAGTGTAGAGTTTAGTAGTCGTGCAGATGTTGCGTTATAGAATACGGTTTGTTGAAAATTACTCCTATAACAGCTATTTTTAGCTTCAATTAGAATAGTACGACGCAGCTCTGGATTGTTTGGCACTCACAATCTGTTTCTTGAAAATAAAATATTATTTGCATCCAATTGGAGTTCAATAAGAACATGAAGTATAGACTCAAATAACTCTTTAAGAGAATCTATGTTCAAAAAAGTCCTAACATCAAAAGGGTCCCGAAGTTGTGCAAACCAAGTCGAATGTGCATGTGATCCCAGAAATCTAGGTACCCAAGTGTATAGAAGAATAATCTCACAATGATCAAGCGCTTTTATGGCTTCACAATAAAGCTTATAGTAGTGTGCGAACGATATGTGGATGATTAAATTCTTGCAAAAATATATTGTTTGTATTATCACTTAGATATATGTTACTAATGTCATTTTTCCAGTAACCCACCAACGTATATTTCTAATATCATTTTTGTAGTAACCAACCAACGTATGTTACTGGTACCATTTTTTTAGTAACCAATCACGTATATTGCTAATATCATTTTTTTAGTAACCAACCACGTATGTTACTAATATTTTTTGTTTAGTAACCAACCAAATTGTAAGAGGATGTTAGTTTCAAACAGCCAACCAAGTATCAATATGAATTTGGCTCGAAAAAGAGCTAAGCTGCAATAAATTGTATATAAGTGCAAAAGACAATATATATATATATATATACATATATATATATACTGGATAACTTTTTTCGACATTAGATATTCACAAACCGCATGATCTTATTGAATAATTTAAAAGAGAAGTGATACACATATATAAAATCAAATAATATTTCTCATTCATCATATTTCATATAATAAAATAACCAACTTACACTTCTTACAATGTTCATAATTTGATACAAAGATAAATTGAAATAAAAAGAAAATAAAATGAAAGTAAAAAATAGTGATATTGATCCATTAGCAACTTGAAAACCTATGACTAATACTGCAAAGTTCTTATTCAAGTTCTTCTAAAAGTACATGACCTGGTATTATAAAGAAAAATAATACCAATATTAGAATTCATAGTAATTAGAGAATACTCTAAATTTTTTGGTACTCTAAGCATGGAATTTTCTTTTCTTCACTTTAGGGGGTAATGATTTATAATCATTGTTCTAAATACAAAAGATTTTATATTACTCAGTTTTTGTGTAGGCTAGGCAGATGCTCAAGGCAGAACAGGAATACAAAGTTTTGGTTAAAGATAGTATGTTACTCTAAGCATGGAATATCTTTTCTTCACTTAAGGGGACTAATGATTTATAGTCATATTGGATCAGTTTTAAACACAAAAGGTTTTATATTACTCAATTTTTGTGTAGGCTAGGCAAATGCTTAAGGAAGAATAGGAATACAAAGTTTTGTAAAAAGATAGTATGTCATTTGAACCTACACGCGTTCTCCTATTTCTTATTTTCATCACCTACCTCTACTTTATATTAAGCACTGTGAAATGGCTTAGTTAATGAGTTACTCATCCATGGATATTTGGCTATGAATGTATCAACCATGGAGAAAAATTCTTGTACTGTTTCTGTTGGTTTAATATCCCATTTGATTTATCGTATTTCAGGCCTCATATGCAGTTTCAACAATATTGAAATTGAAATTGCCTAGGCAATATTTGGAACAAAAATATTTTTGATAACTTCTGCAGTAAATGGTTTAGATCCAAATAGTCGGTTACTCTCTTAGCTCTTTTGATACTTATGATCAGGTTGCTGAATTACATACGATAACAGCTATTAATGTGATGGTAATTTTTGCATCCATCTATATGTGTGGATATTCCTTTCTTCCCAAATTATTTAGATCCATAAAGGCTCAGAACAGCCTTTTGATATTTACGTGTCAAGTATCTGAGAAAAGTTCTTCATATGTATCCTGACAGCAAATTATTGATGTAATTTTTGTAGATCAGGCGCTATATTGACCTCTCACTATGTCTCTTGAAAATTTATTTCATATATTACATATTTTCTTACTTTGCTCATACTGTACCAATTTTATATGAATTGAAGTTTTCAATGGATGCTAGCATTAAATCTCTTAATGATGATGTATGTTCTATCTAACTGTTCCATCTGTTCGAGGCTCATAATCACATGATTGTAAAAGCTTGACGGTGCTGCAATGCATGCTTCGTATGTTTTGCTCGACTTGCATATAGTTTTGAAATGCATTGTTTTGATACTTGCATTTGGTTTTGTAATGACCCTAGGTCATTTGTAGGGGAGACGTTACTTTCCCGCAAAATCGAAATTTCGTTAAAACTCCCGCTAAATTCTAATTTTCAGTTACAATCCTTAATTTGAAAAGTATATTCAAATTCGTTAAAGCTGAAATAAGAAACTTTAAATTGACATTAAGCATGAAAAGGGAACGAGAACTTTAGAAAAATTGGCAACAATTAAAGTTGATGGTTCCATTAGGAAAAAAAAATTGAAACGCACCCTTTATTGGCTTTAGGGGCCGCTCGATTTCTTCGGCTCCCATAAACGCGCCATTTTCATTTTAGTTCGCTAATTTCAGTGATCCACGCAAAGCGTCATTCCAGCCGAAGGAAACGGGTGTGCGTTACAGACGCACACCCTATTTAATCGAGCGCATACCGCTCGTTTCTTCAATGCCTTCTCCCAACTCGTCACAGACCAAACTCTCCCGTAAGACACAGTGAGGACGTACCTGGCAGCCGATCGAGCATGAAGAATCAATCCCTTCTCTCTTCGTAGCCCTTGCACCTGAGAGACGTAACGCGTGACCTCTTCTCCGCTTGATCTCCTCCTTCCGCGTGGCTTCCTTTTCGGCTCGGTCTCTCTTCAGCCCGATCGCCTCTTCCGCTCCATTCTGCGCTCGATCGCTCAACTGCTCGACTCTCTACGCGCCGACTCCTTTTGTGCGCTCGACTAAACTTAAGGTACGAACCCTCCTCTATGTCGATTCTTTTTAAAAGGGTAGAATCATATTGGTGAGTAATAATACTCTAAATTATATAGTTAATAATAAAGAATGTTTTGGAGTATTATTTTGTCCCTTTATTCCCTCATTTATTTTTTATATGAAAAGTATCAAAATCTTTTACAGTGGGATAAACTTTTTTTTAGAATTTATCTTTGAACGTTAAATCTAGAAAAGTTTTAGTTTGAACTGTCCATGAATTCAGTCAATCTCATGTTAGTTTTATTGAGATCCAATTACAGTTAATTCAGTATTTTGATGTAACTTTGAAGTTTTTAATAGCTTTATGATCGAAAGACTAGCTATTTTGGGCCAAAGTGTTCAATAATAAGATGCAAGTACTTTAGCATATAATCAAAATTCATAAGCTAGAGATCTATAATTGATATATAGTTTCATTGAATTCGTACTTAGTTACTAATGATGAAATCAAGGAATTCTCCATTGAAATCAAATTGCAATATGTGTGTAATTTGGTATATAAAGGTTTCAATGCTATTAAACACTTTAGAATAACCTATGCTGCATTTCAAAACTATAGAGAAAGCTCACTTAAGGTTTAAGAATACGCGAATTATAATATTGATTTTTTCTACATTATTCCAAATTAACTCGTATAATCTCTTAAACAAAGATAACTAATATGCATCATAAGTTAAGAAGAACAAAGAACCACAAGGTGCGTAGTTAACCAAAAGTTTATGAACGACAATATTAGCATTCATAGAGCAAATAAGTACTTTCAAAGTTTAATAGATTTCCAATTATAATTTTTGTAAACACATCGAATTTGTGAGTGAATCATTTTGAATAAGTCAAACACAAAATGTATAATGGATATTATTTTTATGCTATTTATTATCATTTGCTGCTTAAGGATCGTTTTGAGCTTGTTTTGTATTGCTACTTAAAGCCTTATTCTTACTAGATGTGTTTAACTGCTATTTTACCTAACCACCAATATAATCCTGCGAAAAGATGCATCCTATGTTAGATTGGTTGTTACCAACCTAACATGTATCATCACAAGTTTCCTAGAAAATGCTTATAGTGGTATATTTATAATTTGCGGATATATGTGGAGATCCGGTTTTAAAGAAAAGCTTATGATAATAAATTTTTGGTTTGCTGATATTTGTGGAGAATTAGTGCAGTGCATTGTGGTAGTTGTTCTGTATAAGCAAAGGTGCTATACGCTAGTAATCAAGTTGGCAATTAGTAGAGCACACTCTTTTTTTCTCATAGGTGGTTCGTGTGTTGCCTTCGATAGACATTTCTTTCCCTTTGAAACCTCACCTTAGCTATTGTGGATAGCAAAGAAGCAAATATGACATTTTGTCTAAAGAGGAGAAAGTAATTTCATAATGCTTGACAAATAAAAGAGGTGAAAAATGATGCTAGATTAGTAATCAAAGCATTAAATAAAATCCCAAATTTAAAGCATTTTTTTGTGATGACCTATGTTAGGTTGGTAACAACCAATCTAATATTGGGTGATCTTTCTGCATGATCATATTAGCGGTTAAGTAAAATCACAGTTAAACAACATCCATAATCATTCAAGTATAAAGAAATAAAATTCAGTCAATTTAAAGTAAATAACATCCAGAATTTATTACATAAATATTATTATACAAAAATGATTATTCCTCAAAGGGTAATTATAATTCATTATTTTCTCATGCCATGCCATTCTCTAACGATTTTAAATTATATCAGCTTTCTCCAGCTGTATTTGATCTGGCATTATAAAAATAATACCTTAGCGACATTCCAAATACAAAGGATATTAAAAATATAATTTAAGCAATAGTGGAAAGCAAATTTGATAATAATTGAAGGGAGATTGGTTTATTGCAATCAAAAATAATCATGATTACTGCAAAGTAAATATTCTTTTGTCACATGCAAATTTCTAAACGATAAAGCACTAATCGCATAAAAATTCATGTTTATGTTTATATTTATAATACTATGAAGCAATATTAGCAGTTATGATTGGCAAAGTCAGAACCATGATGTTAGGTTTATAAAAATGCATTTAAGCATAACCTTCACCTGGGCCCCTTTACATGCTCTAGATGGCAACAAACAATTATTTAAGCATATCCTTCATCTGGGCTTCCTCAAAAACTCCAGATGGCACCCTTATACCTCTTGAGGACTAGCCCCGTCCCTAATCTATTCATGCTACGTTTCGGAACCCTTTTTGCAATATTTACAAGATACATAAATATCATTTTATTTCTCTTACATTATTATTAGTAAGAATAACATTTTAAGTAACAATATAAAATAGGCTCAAACCGATGCTTTAGTAGCAAAATATAATAAAAAATATAAAAATAATATCTTGTGTACCTTTTGTGTTTGATTTAAGACGAATCACTCACAATCTTGATGTGTTTTCATAAGTTATAATTGAAATTCTATTAAACTTTGAAAGTCCTTGCTTAATCTATGAACACTTAATATTTTTATTCATAGACATTTGGTTAGTTATGAACCATGTGGTTCTTTGTTTCTCTTGATTTATGATGCATACAAACTAACTTTGGCTAAGAGATTATCTGAGTTAATTTGGAATAATATAGCAAAAATCAGTATTAAAATTTATGTATTCTTAAACCTTAAGTGAGCTTGCCTGGGCTGGATTATAAGTGATGTGATAATCTCAACAAGATGTCAAGATTTTTAGAAAAAGATCCATAGATTTCAAGGACACTAGAATCACAACAGAACTTTGGTGCCTTTAGTTATTAATAATCGTACAAAGAAAACATTTGTTGTAAAATATAAATACTCTTTTGTTGGATCCAAAAGTGATCTTAGCATCTATAATTCATCGGTGAAATAATTTTCACTAATATTAAGTAGTTTTGAATAGGCTGTCTTGATTATTACTAAGATTTATTTTCAAGGGATTTCATGCTTTAAATAGATTCTCAATAGCTCATAAATCATGATGGTTGAGTGTGTGAAATTGATGAGACTTTTGTTTTATGATAAAGGCTAGCACTAAAATAATACTAATAATAATGATAATAATGATATTTTAATTTGAACAAGTTAGTCTTAAGTTAAGTGATTAACTATGATAAAATTATTGAGGAACACTAGGTTCAAATATTTTAACATTCTAATTTCTTTAATGAAGACTTGAAAATGATAATTAATTCGATAGTACAAGATAGATCTAGTGCTGAACTCCAATTTCTCCTTATGGTCAGTAAAATTTTAAATCTTAATCATATAACTCAGCTTATGATATAAAGTTTGTGGTTAAGTGCAGAAAATCAAGTTATAAATATTGAAATAATCATTTTATTTATAAACAGGCTTATCCTTAATATCCGACAGACAGAATGATTCGTACCTTAAAGCTTAGTCGAGCGCAAGTAGGGACTTAGCAGAAGTAATCGTGCGGATAACAGAGGGATCGAGCGCAGGGAGAGGCGATCGTCAGGGGAGAGGCGAAAGAGTCGAGTGAGGAGAATCGTGCGTGCGTGCTGAGACGTTGACAGCGCTTCGTCGGCTCCCGTTGTGCAGACCGCTTCCGCCGATGCATCTCGTCGTCGGCTCAAGTACGCTCCTACAACTCGGACGGAAGAGAGGAAGAGGAGTTCGAAGGTTCTGTGAAGATGGGGAGCGATTTTCGGACTTAAATAAGGCATGCGTATGTAGCGCACGACTGTCGCGTCAGCTGGAATAGCGCTAAAACTCTCATCGGTTACGGGAGTGACATGATTGAAGGAGTCGAGCTGTCCTCGAGGGAAATCAACTGTACGTGCGTTCCAAATTTCTTTCCTAGTTGAACCGTCGACCTTAATTGACGGTTTTTCTGAAATTTTCGTTTCCTGTCTTGACTTTTCGTGCTTAATGCCAATTTCAATTTTCTATTCCAACTTTAAATGAATTTGAAAACTTTTTACATCAACAATTGCAACTGAAAACTAAGATTTAGTGAGAAAACAAAGGAATTTGAATTTAGCGGGATTTTAATGTCCTTCTAAAAATGGTGTAGGGTCATTACAAACTCCCCTACTTAAAAATAATATCGTCCTCAATATTACACCAAAATAGAAAACATTTGATTGAATGCAAAATAATTTAATTAAGATTACCTGAATTCTGAAAGAGTCCGGGATATTCCTTTCTCACATCTTTCTCTCTTTCCCACGTTGCTTCCTTGGCACTGTGACCTTTCCATTGCACCTTAACCATGGGAATAGTTGTCTTTCTTAATCGATGGTTATCTCATTCTATAAATTGATCTGGTTTTTCCAAATACATCAGATCTGGCTGGATTATCCTTCCGGGAGCTACTAATTGATGAGATGGTTCTTGCAAATATTTACGTAAGGATGCTATATGGAACACATCATGTACTGTAGAAAAATGGTAGCTTCAAACGATAAGCAGAGTTCCCTAATCGGGCTTTGATCTCAAATGGTCCCACATATCGCGGGCTCAACTTGCCTGATATGCCAAACCGATATACTATTCATTGGGCTTACCTCTAAATAAGCAAAATCCTCTACCTTAAATTCTGACATCTTGTGTCTTAAGTCATGATATTTCTTTTGACGATCCTGGGCTGCAGTTATTCTTAACTTTGTCAACTGAATTTTTTGTTAGTTTCTTCGATAAGATCGGAGCCAAAGATTTGGACATCTCCAACTTTCGACTAGGATAGAGGTGTAAGACATTTTCTTCTGTATAACGCTTCGTAGGGTGCCATTCCAGTGTTGGCTTGGTGACTGTTATTATAAACAAACTCAACTAAGGGCTAATGTTTTTCCCAGTTTCTACTGAAGTCCAATATGCATAGTCTTAAAAGATCTTCTAACACTTGATTAATTTTTTTAGTTTGCCCATCAGTTTGGAGATGGAATGCAGTGCTCATTGCAAGATTAGTACCTAAATCATGGTGTACGACTTTCCAAAACCTGGATGTGAATCTACTGTCCCTGTCTGATATAATTATTTTTGGGACTCCGTGCAATTGAATGATTTTCTTGACGTATGTTCTGGCGAGCTTCTCTACGGGGTTCGTATATTTAATTGGAAGGAAATGTGCGGACTTCAACAGTCTGTCAATAATGACCCATATGGTATAAGCCCATGATTTGCTTGAGGTAATCCCACTACGAAGTTCATGGCATTATCGATCCACTTCTATTCTGGGATTTGTAGAGATTGCAAGAGTCCTCCTGGCTTTTGATATTCTGCTTTCACTAAGTTGCATGCATTGCAACACGCCACAAACTCTCCTACATTTTTCATCAGGCCAGGCCACCAATAAATTTTCCTTAAATTGTAATACATTTTTGAAGTCCCACGATGAATAGTATATCCTGAACATGCGATCCCTGTAATATCACCATTCGCAATTCCTTATCATTGGGCACCCACAATCGAGTTTTATGATAGATGTAATCGCCCTTTTCTTGAAGAGAATTATTCTTTCCTTCCAAGATAAGTTGCTTTATCTTTTGATATTTTGGATCTTTCTCTTGGGACAGTTTTATGCGCTGCTCTAATGTTAATTTTGTAACTCCTGTAGCCAGAATGACATTTAGTTTGTTTGTTGTTACCAAATCTATCCCTAACTTATTCAGCTCTTTATCCAAATGCTTGTTGATAGTCATCGAGTTGAGTGTGCTAACCGATTTCTTGCTTAATGCGTCTGCCACGACATTGGCTTTTCCTGGATGATATTGAATATTCAGATCATAATCACTAATGAGTTCGAGTCATCTCCTTTGCCGACAATTTAACTCCTTTTGAGTAAAAATGTATTTGAGGCTTTGATAATCTGTGAATATTTCACATTTTACCACATACAAATAATGTCTCCATATCTTAAGTGCAAATATAACGCTGCTAACTCCAAATCGTAAACTGGATAGTTCCTTTCATGAACCTTCAGTTGGCGAGAGGCATAAGCAATTACCCTCATAATTTACATTAAAACACACCCAAGTCCTCCTTGGATGCATCAATATAGACTTGGTAATCCATCCTTTCTTGGGGTAATGTTAGGGCAGGAGCGGTTGTGAGGGTGTTCTTAAATTTATGAAAAGATTCTTCGCACTCAGAGCTCCAAATGAATTGCATGGCTTTTTGTGTGAGCTTGGTGAGTGGAGCTTTAATCTGGGAGAATCCTTGTACAAACTTTCTATAATATCCTGCAATCCCAAGAAACTTCTGATTTATGTTACCGTTGTAGGCCGAGTCCACTCTTGGATAGAACTAATTTTCTTTCGATTAACTTGAATTCCTTCAATGCTTATGACATGACCTGGGAAGACCACTGAGCTCAATCAAAACTCACACTTAGAAAATTTTGCATATAACTTATTGCATCTTAAAGTCTCTAAAATTGTTCGTAAGTGAACATCATGATCATTTTCATTCTTGGAATAAACTAAAATATCATCAATGAAAACGATCACAAATTTGTCCAAATATAGTTTTAGAACCCTCTGCATCAAATCCATGAATAGTGACAGGGCATTATTTAGTCCAAATGATATCACAAGAAATTCAAAATGGCCATACTTAGTCCTGAAAGCTGTTTTTAGAATATCTTCTTCCCTTATTTTTACTTGAGGATATCCAGATCAAAGGTCGATTTTGGAGAAAAGAACAGCTCCGGCTAGTTGATCAAATAAGTCATCTATTCGGGCAAGAAGATATTTATTCTTATTGCCACCTTGTTTAGTTCTCTGTAGTCGATGCACATCTTTATCGTCCCATTGTTCTTAACAAAAAGCGCAGGAGCTTCCCAAGGTGATATGCTGTAACGAATAAGACTTTTATCTAACAATTATTTTAGTTATTCATTTAGTTCTTTAAGTTCCTTTGGTGCCATTCGATATGGTGCCTTTGATAATAGTTGCGCATCGGGAATTAAATCAAAAGTAAAATCTATTTCCCGTACCGGAGGTATTCCTGGCAAATCATTGGGAAATACATCTGAAAATTCATTGGCGACTCTTGCATCTGCTAAGGGAGCTGCCTCTTCTCTGCTTCCCAACATTGTTACCAAGTAGGCTTCGCACCCCTTCTGAATCAGCTTGGTTGCTTGAATGGCATTGATGAGAGATGCGGCAGTGTTTAGCCTTCCCATAAATGTTATCGGTCTTCTTGCACTCATGAGGGTGACCTTCTTACGCTGACAGCCAATGACTGCTAGATGATAGGATAGCCAGTCCATACCCAAAATGATATCAAAATTCACAATTGGGAGAACTATCAAGCTGGCTTTAAACGTCCCATCATTAATTGGGATATCGCATTCGCAATACTCCCTAGGCTCATGAGGGCGCCGAATGGCAACCCCACATTTAATTTTTCCTTTAGTTCTCTAAACGGTAGTTGTAGCTTCTTTACAAATGTTTCGGATATAAACGAGTGATTCGCACCCGTGTCAATTAATGTTATACATGCGCTTTGAGAAAAGTGTTATGTACATAATATTGAATGCATGCTAAAGATTTATTTCTTAAAATTTAAATTAATAAACGTCCGTCAAAATTTAAAAATATTTGTCACCACATCATTATCTTCGGGAGTCATAAATGGGGTAAGTGTGTAAACCCTAGCAACAGCTGGTCGTCTCGAGGCATGGACTCTCCTTTGAGTTGGCATGGTTGTAGGAGATGTTGTCGGGGTTGGTGCAACTTGCTGGAGCTGGGGCATAAGTAAGTGTAGATGCTGTGTTCATGTTGGGTCTATAAATGATGTCCCCATCTATAGTTTTGAAAGATTTGAAAAGACGGTAACTATGTCCCATCCTGCCACATTGGTAACATCTGTTGCCCGTGTGATATCACCTGCCCATTGGGTATGGTCGTCGGCATTCCGAATTTGTCCTTCCCTAACAGGCCCTGAGGTGATTTGATATACATTGGCCTGACGACTAGGTCGAGACCTTTTAAAAGTTTCACGATTGTCTTGGGATTGTAAATGTTGCTTTTCTTGGCGCTCCGCGATTACCTGTTTGTTATGCTTTAGAATGGTTGCGCAGCCCAGTAGTTCAACAAATTTGGTATGATTGAGTGGGAGTAAGCTGGTTCGGATGGAGTCCTTCAAACCGTCCAAGAACCTGTTACACCTAGAGGCCTCTGTGTCCACTAGCTTGTGCGCATACTTGTAGAGCCTCGAGAACTCAGACTCATAAGCCACGATGGACCTATTCTTTTGAGTCAACTTGATGAATTGGTTCTCCAATATCTTCTATGTAGAATGAGGGATGTAACATCCTCTGAATGCCTCTGCAAATTCCTCTCACGTGGTATCTTCTAGTTCCAAGCTCAGGAACTGAGTTTGTGGGTGACTCCCCACCATCATTCGGCTTCAGCCTTGAACAGGCTTTTAGTCAGTCTCACTGCATCCCTGGCCGGGCATTTCATGAGCTCCTAATGAATTGTACGACTTTTTGTGTGAGCTTGGTGAGTGGAGCTGAAATCTGGGAGAATCATTGTACAAACATTCTATAATATCCTGCCAATCCCAATAAACTTCTAATTAATGTTACTGTCGTAGGCCGAGTCCACTCTTGGATGGAACTGATTTTCTTTGGATCAACTTAAATTCCTTCAATGCTTACGACATGACCTGAGAAAATTTTGCGAACAGGCTTTTAGTCAGTCTCACTGCATCCCTAGCCGGGCATTTCATGAGCTCCTAATGAATTGTACGACTTTTTGTGTGAGCTTGGTGAGTGGAGCTGAAATCTGGGAGAATCATTGTACAAACATTCTATAATATCCTGCCAATCCCAATAAACTTCTGATTTATGTTACTGTCGTAGGCCGAGTCCACTCTTGGATGGAACTGATTTTCTTTAGATCAACTTAAATTCCTTCAATGCTTACGACATGACCTGAGAAAATTTTGCGTATAACTTATTGCATCTTCAAGTCTCTAAAATTATTTGTTAGTGAACCTCATGATCATTTTCGTTCTTGGAATAAATTAAAATATTGTTAATGAAAATGATTACAAATTTGTCCAAATATGATTTTAGAACCCTCTGCATCAAATTCATGAATAGTGACGGGGCATTAGTTAGTCTAAATGATATCACAAGAAATTCAAAATAGCCATACCTAGTCCTAAAAGCTATTTTTGGAATATCTTCTTCCTTTATTCTTACTTGATGATATTCAGATTAAAAGTCGATTTTGGAGTTAATAACAGCTCTGACGAGTTGATCAAATAAGTCATCTATTCAGGGAAGAGGATATTTATTCTTAATTGTCACCTTGTTTAGTTTTCCGTAGTCGATACACATCCTCATCGTCCCATCGTTGTTAACAAAAAGCGCAGGAGCTCCCCAAGGTGACATGCTGTGACGAATAAGGTTTTTATCTAACAATTCTTTTAATTGCTCATTTAGTTCTTGAAGTTTCTTTGGTGCCATTCGATATGATGCATTTGATAACGGTTTCCTACCGGGAATTAAATCAATAGTAAAATTTATTTCTCGTACCGGAGGCATTCCTGGCAAATCATTGGGAAATACATCTGAAAATTCATTGGCGACCCTTGTATCTACTATGGGAGCTGCCTCTTCTCTGCTTCCCAATATTGATACCAAGTAGGCTTCGCACCCCTTTTGAATCAGCTTGGCTGCTTGAATGGCATTGATGAAAGATGCGGCAGTGTCTAGCCTTCCCATAAATGTCACTGGTCTTCCTGCACTCCTGAGGGTGACCTTCTTACGATGACAGTTAATGACTGCTAGATGATAGGATAACCAGTTCATACCCAAAATGATATCAAAACTTGCAATTGGAAGAACTATCAAGCTGGCTTTAAACATCCCATCATTAATTGGGATATCGTATTCGCAATGCTCCCTAGGCTCATGAGGGCGCCGGATGGCAACCCCACATTTAATTTTTCCTTTAGTTTTATAAATGGTAGTTGTAGCTTCTTTACAAATATTTTGAATATAAAGGAGTGATTCGCACCCGTGTCAAATAATTACATACGCTTTGAGAAAAGTGTAATGTACCTAATATTAAATGCATGCTAAAGATTTATTTCTTAAAATTTAAATTTAGAAATGCTAGTCAAAATTTAAAAGTATTTGTCACTACATCATGATCTTCGGGAGCCATAACTGGGGTAAGTGTGTAAACACTAGCGGCAGCTTGTCGTCTCGAGGCATGGCCTCTCCTTTGAGTTGGCGTAGTTGCAAGAGATGTTGTCGGGGCTGGTGCACTTGCTGGAGCCGGGGCACAAGTAGGTGTAGATACTGTGTTCATGTTGGGTCTATAAATGATGTCACCATCTATAGTTTTGAAAGATTTGCAAAGATGGTAACTATGTCCCTTCCTGCCACATTGGTAACATTTGTTGCCCGTGTGATAGCACCTGCTCATTGGGTGTGGTCGTCGGCATTCCGAATTTGTCCTTTCCCTAACAGGCCCTGAGGTGATTTAATATGCATTGGACTGACAACTAGGTCGAGACCTTTTAAAGGTTTCACGATTGTCTTGGGATTGTAAATGTCGCTTTTCTTGGCGCTCCGCGATTACCTGTTTGTTATGCTTTAGAATGGTTGCGCAGCCCAGTAGTTCAACAAATTTGGTATGATTGAGTGGGAGTAAGCTGGTTCGGATGGAGTCCTTCAAACCGTCCAAGAACCTGTTACACCTAGAGGCCTCTGTGTCCACTAGCTTGTGCGCATACTTGTAGAGCCTCGAGAACTCAGACTCATAAGCCACGATGGATCGATGAATTGGTTCTCCAGTATCTTCTACACAGAATGGGGGATGTAACGTCCTCTATATGCCTCCGCAAATTCCTCCTATGTGATATCTTCTAGTTCCAAGCTCATGAACTGAGTTTGTGGGTGACTCCCCACCATCGTTCAGCTTTAGCCTTGAACAGGCTTTTAGCCAGTCTCACTGCATCCCTGGCCGAGCATTTCATGTTCTCCAGCTTACCTTCTATCTCTTGTATCCAGTCTTCTGCCTCCATCGGTCAAGCTGACCCATTATAAAACGGTGGATTTAATTTCATGAAGGCTTGCAGTGCCCCATCGATTTTGTGCCTTTGTTCAGGAGGAAACATAGGGACTTTATGTTGATTGGCCAATATTTGGGCCATCAAGTCCAAGATTCTATCAGTTTTATTCTCCGTTGATTCTGAAGGCACAGTGGCCTTCACTGGAGTCTTCATCAGCAATTCGGGATAATGTTCTTATGGATTCATCTATCAAGGAGAGAAGATCTTAATTTATAGGAATAAAAGAACTCTTGCTCATTACTATTTAATATTTTGCATAGGAAAGGAAATTTCGACTATAACAATAGTATGTAAATAAAAAATATAGTTCTTTCATGGCATAAATGATTAAGAACAACCTATATGCTCTTTTTGAGATTTTCTGCCCACAGCTTCCGGTGCTTGATGGCGGCCATCCTCCTTTTTTTGGCCCCCGATGTAGTGGTCGTATCCCTGGCGTGGTGAGGGGGAAGTGCAGCCTGGCTCCTCCATTCCTCCAAGTATGTGATACGTTCTTCATGTTCTTCTTCCTTTTCCAAAGTAAATTCTGCCAACTTAGGAAGTACTATTCGTAGCGCCTCCTTCAATTCTTGCACCTCTTTTTGGAGGCTAGTAATTTTCTCGTATGAGACACATGAACCTTGTCAGGTTCTCACAACGTGCCTCCTCCTTGTGTTCCAATTCTCGTATCCGGTCTTCAATGGTAGGGGGCTGAAATTAGGTTCATTGATGTTTATTTGTCAAGACCTTTCTTGGCTTAAGTCAGCCTCCGAGTGTTCCACCGAATGATTGGGAGAATTCATCTGTTAAAACTCAAACTTATAACTTGTTGAATAATAGTCTAATTATGTCATTAGGTTTTTACAAAATGTTTTGTTTCAATAATAGCTTTATTGTGTTACTAGTTTTCTAAAAATATTTTGTTCCAATCTTTTTGTACTTTAAGTTGAATGATTGGGAGAATTCATCTGTTAAAACTCAAATTTATAACTTGTTGAATAATAGTTTAATTATGTCATTAGGTTTTTACAAAATGTTTTGTTTCAATAATAACTTTATTGTGTTACTAGTTTTCTAAAAATATTTTATTTAAATCTTTTTGTACTTTAAGTTGAATGATTTCTCAATTATGGCTTTTATGTCAAATACTGTTTTACTCCAACACTTTCAATCTTGCTCTGACACCAACTGTGATGACCCATATTAGGTTGGTAACAACCAATCTAACATTGGGTGATTTTTTCGCAGGATCATATTGGCAGTTAAATAAAATAGCAGTTAAATAATATCCTGAGCCATTCATTCACTTTAAAGTAAATAACATTCAGAATTTATTACATAAATATTATTATACAAAAATAATTATTCCTCAAAAGGTAATTAGAAATTATTATTTTCTCGCGCCATGCCATTCTCTAACGACTTTAAATTATATCAGCTTCCTTCAGCTGTATCTGATCTGTATTATAAAAATAATGCCTTAGTGCACATTCCAAATATAAAAGATATTAAAAATATACTTTAACCAAAAGCGGAAAGCCAAAATGATAATAATTATAGGGAGATATGATTTATTACAATCAAAAGATAATCATGACTCTTGCAAAGTAAATATTATTTTGTCACATGCTAAATTTTCAAATGATAAACCAATAATCGCATAAAAATTCATGTTTATATTTATGTTTATAATACTATGAATCAACGTTAGCAGTTCTGATGGGCAAAGCCAGAACTATGAGGCTATGTTCTTAAAAATGCATTTAAGCATAACTTTCACTTGGGCTTCCTTAAAGGCTCCAGATGGCAATAAACATGCATTTAAGCATAATCTTCACCTGGGCCCCCTTAAAGGCTCCAGATGGCAACAAACATGCATTTAAGCATAACCTTCACCTGGGCCCCCTCAAAGACTCCAGATGGGCTCAGGTACGCTCCTACAACTCGGGCGGAAGAGAGGAAGATGAATTCGAAGGCTCTGCGAGGTTGGGGAGCGACTTTCGAACTTAAATAAGGCGTGCGTATGTAACGCACGACTGCTGTGTCGGCTGGAATAGCCCCAAAACGCTCGTCGGTTACGGGAGTCGCGTGATTGAAGGAGTCGAGCGGCCCTCGAGGGAAGTCAACTGTGCGTGCGTTCCACATCTCTTTCCTAATTGAACCTTCGACCTTAATTGCCGACGGTTTTTTCTGAAATTTTCATTTCCTGTCTTGACTTTTCGTGCTTAATGCCAATTTCAAATTTTTATTTCAGCTTTAAATGAATTTGAAAACTTCCTATATCAAGGATTGTAACTAAAAACTGAAATTTAGTGGGAAAACAATGGAATTTGAATTTAACAGGATTTTAATGTCCTTCTAAAAATGACCTAGGGCCATTACACTTTTAACAGATGCTAGCAGGCTGGTGCTGCCGAGCTTTGTTGTCATCGACTCATAAGATGGTGATGGCATGGGATATGCTGCTTGATGTTTTCACTTGTATTTATTTACCCATTTCTGCATCCAATTGTTAGCTCAGTGCATGTATTATTGCATGAATATTGTGAACCTGTTGCCCTATCCATCATTCAAACACCTATAGGTGTTCATTGATCATTTCATGTACCTGCCATATTCAATCTAGTACCAAATGTAATTGTTTTAGGTATTTCACAATACTGCAATTTCTTTTTTATGTGAATCCATGAGAAATGCTGTCAGATTCTACATTTAGTTGAACCTGTGTGAGACAGTGCATTCCTTACTTGAAAGATTTGTATGATGTTATCATCCTGACCTGAAGTTATTCTTAGCAGATTTCCTTTAATTCAAAATTTCATGATATTTTTGTCCATTAGTATATTCTTTTTTAAGATGCGAAGGGAGTTTTATTTTTTCAAAAATGCATGTATAACATCCTGATTTCACACCCTTCTATATTGAACTAATTCATCAATATAAAAAAGGAATAAACATGAAATCTATTTATAATGCTATGCAATATTTTTATTTTGGATGAATAAAATAGGAAAACATGTGATTGCATTCATAGCAAATATAAAAAACTTGAAGCCTCAGATACTTATCAATCTCTATTGGATCAGTTCCATGATTCTGAAATTATATGAATTGGCAAACGATATTTTTCTTCTAACATTGAAGATGCCTTCCATGGTACACTTGCAAGATCCATATTGTTTCATGTGCAACCATTTTGTGAAAACTTCAGAAATCTGAAAGAGTTGTAGTAAAGTATAGCATGCAAATTATTCTATTGCTAATTCTTTATATATTGAAATGCTTGTCTACCTCTACATGTTTTTCTTTGTCATGGAGGATTGGATTGTGTAATATTAATTGCTGCTTAATTTTGTCAAGCCAAAAAATAATTTATGATTTTGCATTCCATCTAATTTTCATCTTAGTTGACGGACATTGAGAGATGTGTGCGGAGAAATGTTTTCATTTAAAAGGATACTGGGATTCCTCGTATATATGTGTTTTCTTTCTCATTTGCCCTGTTGCATAATCAAATGATCCTTTTCAATGTGGTCATTGGTGAGTGGCGTAAATATGTTAATAGCACAGACATGCAATTCTTTCAAACAAACAAGTGTATTCTGTTAAGCCATCTCTTTGTCCATGGACATTGTAAAACCTTGAAATTTTTTTTATTCCCTGTGCTATTTTTTGAACGAAAGTACTAATTATTATGAGAAATTTCTTAACCATGCATTGACAAAAAACTTATTTTGGTTGTTTTTGCAGAATCCATCTTGGATCACTTCTATTACCTTCTGGTGATTGGCATACTTCGTACATAGCTCTCTCTGGCCAGAATTGCTTGTTACTGTAGCTGCATGCCAAGGCCTAAATTTTCTTTCCCTGCATGCCAAGGCCTAAACTTTCTTTCCCTGCATGCCAGTGCCAGCCTATGCATAGTTCACTTGTGACTGATTATATGCAAAATCAAGTTTTATCCTCTTATTGTTTCATACGTGCCGCTCAAATCGTCCTTATTTACATGCATAATGCCCATTTTATGACATTTGCAAAATTACAACTTGGTCCTTTTAATCATATCAAATAAACTGTATATTTCATTCATAGGATAGATTTGGATGAATGACAGACATTGTTTCCTTCTATTTACTTTTTTGGAAAACAAGCTCTGTAGTTACTCACAAATGTCATTCTATATTTCAAAGGGTTACATCAAAAACCATGGAATTATGAGGCACATAACCTTCTGATACACAATGTTCTGCTGAGAGCTAGTGAGGAGAAGTTTCCCCAGATCTTGCACTGCTTTGAAACATTTGATTTTCATTGCTCTCAAGGACAAGGCATTGATGATGAGTGAAAAAAACTAGTATCAAAAGTTCCTACTGCTATTGTCGAGGCCAGTATACAGTGTTTGGTATAAATTATGCAGCATCTGCATTATGAGTTTTTCCATGATGTGGCAATTCCTTCTGCGCACGTGTAATTTTGTCGTACCTATGCTGCACAAGACGATTTAATGAATCTCAAAAACGAGCATGTGAAGTGCTTTAATGTTAAGCCTGCCAATTTCATCGGTTGGGTTTCCCTATAATTCCTTGAATCCAGATATAAATTGCAGAGCTGTTGGACACAGTTGGTGTGAACTATAAGATGAGCCTCGCAGCAGAATTGAGCTCCTCCACTTGCATGTGGGAAGCTGTATTTGGATTAGTATATACTCTGTGCGTCAAATGGGATGAGGATTTTCTCAGTGAAGAACAAGCTTTAGCGCATGCATCTGCCGTCCAAAGCAGAAAGCTGCCTTTTTTTGGCACATGGTATTAAATCCTATTTTTTTTTTATATGTTAAATGTTTCGTATGCATATGCATTTTTCTTAGAAAGGGGAATTTTATTAATTTAAATAAACGATTTAGAGACAGTTTGGTGGATTACAAGAGAATCTGAAAAGAAAAAAAATAGGGAAAAAAGAAAATATAAAAAAGTCACCAATTCAAAAAGAGAAGTCTCTCAAGGTATATAACTTAAAAGGTAGCCTCTCAAAGCAAAACGCACAAAAAGTTTAAAATCACAATACGTTTAGCCTCTTCATGTTAAAAGCCCTTCAAGTTTTTATTATAATTAGAGATTAATTAACTTCAGACCACCACACCCTTCAAGTTAAAAGTTCAGCCCCTTCAAGTTTTGTTCAGCCGTCTCTTGCATCCTGCCATCCTTTTTACTCTTGGGATTAATATTAAGCTTGTTTCTTCTTCTTTCATCCTTGAATTCATCGTCAAAGGATCTATAACCTGCAAAATCTAATCTAAATAATAGAACAGTCTCATGAAAAATTAGAACAATCCATGTTTGTGTGTACTTGGGTGGGAATGCAGACTACTCCAAGGATCCCACTTCAAGTTTAATAATGTAATATAGAGCATCAACAAAAGATATATCAGCAGTAAGTACAACATAAGAATATTGAACCTCAGCAGAAGATGCATCAACAGTAATGTAAGGTTCTAAAATTAAAGCATAGACAACAATAACTTCCTAGATAATACACGCAATTCCACTCAGTCCAGCCTTATGAAAATGCTCCAGATTAATAAATCCTAAATCAGATAAAGAATCAATGTGAGAGACAGTGACAAGAAAAATGCTACACTTATAATATTATATACACAATCATATCCACTATCAATCAAAAATAAGTTTTCTTATTTTTTCTTTTTTTCTTATATATTAATTCAAACAAAAAGTTAATTGCACTAATCATATATTTACACCTAGGATTGACACAACATCCTTATTTTAATGTGTAAATGGTGGTGGAAATTTTGCAAAGTTCTAATGAAAACATGGCCTGCAAATATGCTCATTACAGTGCAAGTTTGCGAGTAGCTTCCTGATGATCCATTCGACCGTTCAGTGCTTTTAGATAGGGCGGTTGTTCATCTTGAAATGTTGATCGTTTCAAGATGAAGTAGAAGCTATGGCATCGCCTCTGTGGGGAGATTTTGCTCCCCCAGTAAACTCTAATTCCGAGCCTCTGGTGGAGTAAGGTCCCGCAACTCCGATAACTCCACAGGGGGCATCTAGGTGCATTTGACTTGTCACTATTCAGGGGCCATGTAGCGATCTAGTTTAAGTTGTGGCGTGGACGGAGTGATCGAGAATTTACGTCTTACCCTCACCCTAGCTTGGTCTTTGTTGTGGAAAATCATCGAAGGAGATGAACAGTAATGGGCTAGGTCAAATCCCGACCCACATTTTTTTATTACGGGTTATTTAAATAACTGATTTTTTGTATTTTATTTTCTTCTGTTTTTTTTTTGAAAATTCATAAATCCTAAGATAATTAATGAAAACATTCCATTTAAAAAAATAAAATATTTTTATCAATTAAAATCCAATTTTAGTGATCTTATGTATTATTTTGATCAGAAAAATATAAAAAAATATTAATATGCAATAATAATTAGGTTTATGTGATTATATTATTTAATTATGCCCTAATTACAATATAGAGATATTAGGCATGCAAATTATTCTATTGAATATTTAGATCATCAGTACTCTGATTTTAGTGTTTGAGATGTCTAATAACTCCTTAGATAGTGTAGAGCCTAATTGTAGTTTAAAATCTCATATTTTAAAAGATTAAATTGCTAATCACTTTCTAATGGTGTCCATTAAGCTCATTTCTTAACCAAATTCAGTGTTTAAGGTGCTAATATTCTTCTTAGACTATAGAGAATCATTTGGCAATAAGTATATTCAATTTGAAATTCTAAAACCTAAAATTAATTTTTAAATCTTTAATGAAGAGCATTTTTGGTAATTTTGAGTAAATCTTGATTAAAGTGAAATTAGAACTTCACAATCTTTCATTTTCTCACAAATATTTTGGCTACTGACCGCATAGGCGCGTCGTAGCGCCTCAGCTACGGGCTTGGTTTCGCTGTAGCGCGCTGTGATGCTCTGCAGCGCCCGTGCTGTTTTTGTACAATGAAGTCTCCATAGCACAACATACTTCTCTCACATTTTCATCAACATGTGTATGCTTCTCACATTTAAAAGTTTCTTGGTAACATTTTTTAACAATGACCCAATTTAAAGCTTTTCTTTAAACTAATAATAAAATTATGTTCTCTTTTGAGAGTTGATAATAAAATTAACTAAGCACGTTGCCTATGAGCATAAATTCTATCTCTTGGCGAAAAACATACCCTCCTTAACAATATGCTTTTCTACGTGACTATTATTTACTTCAAAATTTCGAAGATGCTAGTTATTTCTTTGAATTAACTGAAAGAATCTTAAGAAAATTATTATAAGGCAACACTAATTAATACATTTAAGACCCATTGGCTAAGGGGAAGAAAATCCAATTCAAAAAGGGGGCTTAAATTATATGAGCCATAGAAATCTTATTAAAATTATAGCTTCGATGGAACTTTAGAAAAGAATTTGTATTTAAAATGTGAGGCGACAGAACATGAAATCACAAGAACAAGCCCTAAATACCGATTTGAGGATGGGTAATAGCGCAAAAGTGTAACATAGCCACAGAGTGAGCATTCGAAGGAGCGAAGAGCCGTTCAAAGCATCCGGTGGCGGTGGCAGAGGCTCACAGTCACTCATCGCTCGTTGGCCGCCGCTCACCCGTTAAGCAATCAACCACACCTTCGCGGCGGAAAAAAAGGTACCCTAAAAAAACTTGTCGATAAAGGAATGCTAGAGTCGTCCGCAGTGATGAGGACCGGGGAAATGGACTCGTAACCAGATCTGATCCCAATTTATTTTCTAATTTATTTTTTTTAACAGCTACTTATTTGATTGCAGACAAAATTAAACCACGATTTATTTTCAAGTTTTGGAAAAATAAAATAAAAAACAGTCGCTTATTTTAAAGCTTTCAAATAAATCATAATATTTTAAGGATTTTATTTTCTAAATGCCGTTTGAATATTTTATTTTTTATTATAAAATTAGAATATGATAATATTTATATTTGTAAAGTAAAAGTATTCTGTTAATGAATGAGGATTTTATTTTAAGAAAAAGTAAATTAATATATTATATAACGCAAAGCTTTTAAATTTTATATATTTTTAAATATATTTATTATTTGGCATCTTTCAAATTATTATTTTTAAAGTTGTAAATATATTAATATGCCTGTAATTAAAATGTTTATCATCTCATATGGCATGATTAACTTTTTAGATCTTTAAATTATATGCTTATTATTAATTTTAAAATTATCTGATGTAATAAATTAGCAAAAATAATAATAGTTCAATGCAAATAAAAAATAATATATTATATAATAAATATTTTGTTAATGTATCGTACAACTATTAAATAATTTATTTTTATTTACTCTGAAATATTATATTTATGATGAAAACTATATATTTTTAAATAATACTAATTCAAAATAATTATTTCAAATTGATTTATATTATACTATTGTGATTGAAGTTCTAGTATTTTAGTTTGTAATAATTGTTTCAATTCGAAGTCAAAATTTTTAATTCTCGAATCTTTTGAAAGATCAAAATCAAAAATTTTAATTGTAAATCAAAATCATGATTTTTTTTAGAGTGATTTTGATTAATTCTCGAATCTTTTGAATGCTTTGGAGTAGTTTTGGGTGAGTTACAGATCTACTATATGCGAAACAGATATGAAACAGGATTATAATAGCTTCGGTAGTCGAGCTGATTTTGATTGGACACCTGAGTGCACTCGTGTTCTCATCTCAATCATAGAACTGAGAGTAACGCATTTGTTGGGGTCATCCAGACAAAGCACAGAGCGCTTAAGCGCGCCCAAGCTCTTGTTTCAGCCGCTTAAACCTATGTAATGACTTAGTGTTGGATTATATTTATCCAAACATCAGATGTATAATCTCAATCTGCTAGACTTTATTGGGTTTTTTAAGTAGAGTGATATACACAATTATCAACCAATATATTCAGCATATAGGCATTCATAAAGCATTCATTCATTCAATAAAAATAGAAAATATATAATAAAATAGTTTATCACATATATTATTCACAAATTTGTTTGTTACAAGGCCTTTGAAATTAATTGCTACGCTTCAAATTAAAAGATTAAATAAACCAAGCTCAAATGCATCAATATTATAGTTGCAGCTATAAGCTTCTCCATCCATGTAATCTAAGCAATCTTCTACATGAAACAAAGCATTTGGTATGACATGAAATGTATCATGGTGTTCTTTTCCAATTAACTTTTTTTGAATAATTTGATCTCATATTTACATTTAATGTTTAGCCAGTTCACACATATATGGAAAGAAATGCAATATTAAAGATAGTCACAATGTATGATAAGAAAATATTTTTAGTATTTAAACAAACTAGTCTCACTCATAAAATTTCCTTAATTTGGCATATTTTTCATATAAAACATATATTAGAATAACATATAAGGGTATTTATTTTTTATCAATTTTTTTTGTATTTTGCTGAATTCTTTTCTAGTATTTAAAGCACAAGTGTGGTGTGTGTGCAAATATGCAGACAGATGAAACCTACTCTTATAGCCAGTGTAAGAAAATAGCTAATGTAACATTGTTTCAGTTAAATCTTGGAAACACATGATATCAACTTTTCTGTCATATTACTACTTTGTTATTATTAAACTACACTAATTTACCCCCCTCTTAGTAGTGTACTATTTGGCTACAAACACCAACAAAAATATCATGAATGATCACTAATGCTCTGTAACTCTGCCTTTTGTGGCATTAACAAAGGTACAATTGGATTTCAAAAGAGATGAACTTTCGAAAAGTAGATATAAAGTCAAGGAGATCCGAACCACTATAGATTTTTTGTATACTTTATTTTCTTCTTTCGTTAATTTTTGTTTGTGATAGCATGTTCTTCCTTAAAAGAAATTAAATATCCAAATTCACAAACAAATTTAGTAATGCTTTTCAAAATTTTTTAAATGAGTACCAAATCAACCATCTCTTGGTAGTGGTTATTTAGACTTCAAAAGCCAACTAGTGGTATTAGGGCGAGTCCCTACATCTTGGTGTAAAATTGCAATTTATATCAAGAATTAAAAAAGAAAGAATCTAGGAAAGCAAGAATTCATATGCATCATCATTAACATATAAAGTGAAAAGAACCTTATGCCATATTTGCGCAAAACTCTAATTTGAATCTTTTTTGTAGGTTGGATAAGAATGGGGGCAAACATGAATGATCACCAATGCTGCATAGAAAAATCACTATAGACAACAATGATGGGATATCATGTTTGTTACGCGTAGTATTTGATAAGTTACATGTAACAACTCATGCCATTAGTAAGGGAATATGGAATTACATTAGTGCCTTATCAATGTCATCTTACAAATAAAGAACCATTCTTTTCAAAGCGCGAATGTGCGACCACATACTAACAACATACCATATATGTATACTTGCTAACATAGACCACAAAATTTTGTTGATCTAGTATTTTCTTTTGAGAAGGAGAAGACACAACCTTGTTTGTCCGAGCAAACAAATTTGGAATTCACAAGCATAAAAGAGTAATACATACAACACATCCTAGGACACTTCGCTACCAATTCTGCAATTGTATTGGAAGTTGATAATCAAAATATACTCCAGTGATTTCAAGGAATGATTAAGAAGAGTATTTTTACACAATACAATGCTATCAGCCATTAAATTTTAATCACTTGAGTAGTTTGCAAATCCAGCCCTTAGTTAATATAAACAATAAAAAAAAAGATAGCTCGTTGATTTTGACAAGCCCGAAAGCTGAGGCATTAGAAGATTAACAATAAGAGAAAGCAGAGTCATGTAGTGTGCTCATGGTAAGCTCCTAAATATGAAATATATTTTCATATCCACGATCCATGAAGTCTAAGTTTTATGGTTTCAAAGGTACTTGTAAAATTGCCAAGAGATTTACTTGAAAAATAATAAGTTAACAATAATAACAAGATATTAAAGCTAAGAAGTAAAACAACAAATTTTCAGTACCTTATGTCAAGATTTCACAATAGAAAAATCATAATAAAAAGGACTTGTGTTGAAAAGAAAACACCATTCTTTCCAAAGCACGAATCGATCACATAGTTATAACAAGCCATATACTTGCTAATATAGACCACAAAATTTTGCTTATCATCATTTTGAGAAGGAGAAGACGCACTTTGTTTGTCCTAGCAAACAAATTTGGAATTCACAAGCAAGAGTAAGACATACAACACATCCTAGGACACTTCGCTACCAAATCTGCAATTGTATTGGAAGTTGATAATCAAAATATGCTCCAATGATTTCATGGAATGATTAAGAATAATTTTCTTACACAACACAATGCTTTTAGCCACTAAATTTTGTTCACTTGAGTAGTTTGCAAATCTAATCTTTAGTTAATTTAAACAATTATAAAAAAAAAAAAGATGGCTCGTTGTTTTGACAAACTCGAAAGTAGAGGAATTAGAACGTTAACAATAAGAGAAAGTAGATTCATGTATGCTCATGGTATGACTCAAAAATTTATAAGAGGCTCATAAATGTGAAGCATTATTTCATATCCATGATCCCTGATGTCCAAGTTTTAAGATTTCAAAATTACTTGTAAAATTGCTGAGAAATTCACTAAAAAATAATAAGTTAACAATCATAACAAGATATTAAGGCTAAAATATAAAACAATAATTTTTCAGAACCTTATGTCAAGATTTCACAATAGTAAAATCATAATAAAAAGACTTATGTTCAAAAGAAGAAGATAAACAAAGGCCTATGAAAAAAATTCACATAATTTGGGAATCGGATCATGAAAGTATATTGTGAATTAGTTTGTTAATGTTTAGCAATCTAATAATAAGTTAACAATCATAACGAGATACTATTGCTAAAAAGTTAAACAATATTTTTTCACTACCTTATGTCAATATTTTACAATAGTAAAATCATAATAAAAAAGACTTGATTTCAAAGGAAGAAGATAAACTAAGGTGTATGAAAAACATTCACATAATTTGGGAATCATATCATGAAAATATATTTTGAATTAGTTTGATAATGTTTAACATTCAATGATTGCAAGTAAAAATGATTTTAATATAACACCATTGAGTGTTATGTGACTGATGCCAATGGATCATAAGCATTATGAAATCATCAACCATACACTATGCATGGAAGAATCAAGGCCTAGTTAGCTGACTTGCTAAATCAAATTTTATATAAAATATTATAATTATTGAGTTTTAAAATTTAAATCTTTTTGGATAAGCTAGATTTTAATTTTTAATCAAGGACAAAAATACTCCTATGGAAAAGTATCATCTTTATGATAGAATTATCAAAGTTGTTATTAAAGATATAGTTTCTAATTTAAAAAAAAATTAATTTAGTTTGAATTTGTTTTTTTTTTGTAGCTGTTAAAAGGCTTAAAATTTTGCATTAAGGATAATCACAATATACACATTCTTTTTCTTTTTCCTTCGATCATCTCCATCATATTTGTCAACTATAAAAAATCTTGCAGACTAATGAAGCCTGCTCATATAGTTAGTGTCAAAAAACAGACAATGTAATATTATTTTAGTTAAATCTTGCAAACGCATGATATCAACTTCTTCTATCATAAAGCTACTTTAAATTACTTCCTTGTTACTATCAAATTAGTGCTTTCATCATTACATTCACCACCCCCAAATTAGCTAGGGATGAAGTGTGAAGACCCACTTAAATAATAATAAGTGAAACTCTTAAACATTGAGGTACTTTTTAGATAATGATAGAGTTCTTGATAAGAACTTTAAAGTTAATCATGCTTAGGTGGGAGCACTCCCAGGATAGGTGACTTGCTGGGAAGTTATCTCCTGAGGGCAAAACCGTGAGGCCTTTAAAGCCAAAGCGGACAATACCTTGGTGCTTAAGAGTTTGGGCAGTTACAAAATTGTGGCGCCTAGCTCCCCAAGCCCGCAATGATTAAGCTAAGGAGCGGAGTGTCACTCGTGCAGATCCCTCACTCAATATTGGATTAGGTGAGATCCACAATCCACTGCTGAGATAAGGATGTGCACACAATATATATAATAACAAAGATGATTAGTCACTAAATCTATCATACATACAGAGTGTGGAAGCATATAAAAAGTAAAGGCTACATCCATCCGCCATACATCATACATGAAGTAAAATAAGATAGCTCAGAAAATAATAAAGTGTAGAAAGTAAATCACAGTCACAGTACCTGTATTATTAAAACATTTTAAATAAAGTTTATGATAATGAAATAGATACTCTCATCCTCACTATAAAATAAAAAGGGCAGCTAAATGTCCTCTGTCCAAGCTACTACACCTCCTCTAAGTAAGGCTCCTCCTCAGGTACATGATCCTCGAGCTGCTCAAAATTTGATATTGTCGGTTTCACAATGCTAGTGCCCCAGTCAATAAAGGAAAATATTGTTAGACAAAATATCTAAGTACATTTTAGGCAAGTAAATTTTATTAAGCATTTATTAATATCACCATTTATTCTCTATACCAAGAAAAATGTCTATCTAGCATGGGAGTAAGTAAGCATACAAGAGAAATAGGATAAGTTATAAATATAGCAGTTATAATTAAAGAATAAGTGAGGCAAAATCACACCTTAAGTAAACTAAATAAGGTAGGGCATACATATATATATTACAGTAAGTAAAGGTACTGAACAAAAAGTCTCAACCTAAACATGCTAATGATCATATGACATATGTTAATTTAAAACATAAATTTGAAAATAGTACATATAATATAAGCAATAAAGTCTAGCATCCTATATATATATCTATACAAGTGAGCAAGTAAAATAATACCACAATAGCTGATTGAAATAGCATACATAAATAACATAATGAATAGTAAATTGAAAAACTGTAAAGGAACGTGTAACTGCCATTTCAGAAGAATTGGTCAATCTGGCCCAATATATTCCCATAGCCTTTCTAGGCTAGGGCATAGAGAACAGAACATAAGTAAAGCAAAGTTGAAGAGGCAGATAATACTATGCAGAATCTTTTAGTTATTTTACTTTTGTTTCAGTTGACACATCCAGAAATAGCTGAGGAATCAAGCACGTCTGCAGGACTAGGTGAGATCTCAGCTTAACACACACTCCTCAATGAGTAATGCTAAGTATTCTTATTTCTCCTTACCCTTTTTTATTGGGGTAATGTGCACCATAATCAACCAAAGACTGAACCCATATGTAATATTTTCCAATACTCTAAGTTTTTATTTTCATGCAACAACATTTTTCTTATATGACATGCCCAAGAAAAATAAGCACAAAAATCAAGGAATGCATAGCACAAAGTCAAATAGTAAGCAAGGGAATCTACTAAGCATAGTGATACCATTTGTTTTCTAATTTAACAATTCTAACTATTCCAAGTTTCACAAACTTAGGATCTCCAATTCCTACTATTGAGTATATCTTAGAAGCTCAGCCTTATAAGTTAAAAAAGATTAGAACTAATCATGCTCCAATCTAATTCAATCAAATATTACTACAAGTTCAATCAATAAATTATACGTCATAGGTTTATAAATTTAGACGTGCTATCTAAGATTTGATCAAGATCTACTAAGTTATAGATTATGGATTAAATATCACGAGTTTGGGCTTAATCATATAATCTAAAAGGATAATACAACAGATCTAGGCTTTATTCTAAAAGCGATCTATTGATTAGGGCAAATTCTATTAAGCAAATCAAATTTAATAGGATAAATCTCCTATCTTGAATCTAAGGTTATTTATTATTTATGCAAATCAAACCTAATTGCAGAGGTAATTAGTTACTAACTACGTAAAGTAAGTAATAAATGTAACAATAAAGAGGTTCAAGAGCATGTACCTGATACCACGTGATTGTCTTCTGCAGCCTCAACTGATGTGAGGGTGTATACACGTGCAAGACCAGCAGTCCTGTTAGTATAGGTCTATCATGGAGGTGGTCATGTTCATTCGGGCGAGGGCCATTAGCTGCCTCACGCCTCACAGCTGAAGTAGACGGTGGTGCTGGACGAGCTGCAGCAGGTTTCTGAAATGGGTTGAAGGTTTTGCGGCATTTGGAGCGGCCGATCTGATCGCCATCAATCGTCTATGTAGCCGCACATTTATAATATCCATGGCCTGGCCGTCTGCAAGTGGAGCACACCTACTTCTCGTGGTAACACCGACCATACGAGTGTGGCTTTGTGCAACCATTGAATGGATCAGTAGGGGAACTTCGGTCTCGAGCTGGTATACCCTAGCTCGTTTGGGGAGTATCTGCTGAAATGATGTGGACCCGATAATCCTCTTGGGTCCTTCCCTGGCCTGGTCCTGTTCTATCACTTTGGCAGTTTCAAGCAGCTCTGTGAAATATATTATGCGGAAAGGGATTACTTGGCTCCTGATGGAGGGTCGCAGTCTGCTCTTGAAACGGTATCAATGATTTGGCTCGGTAGTAATCAAGCTAGTGGAAAACCTATCAAGGCGATGAAACTCTGCCTTATATGCAGCTACAGACCGATCACCCTATTATAACTTCAGAAATATGTTTCCTAGATGATGTTGGGCAGATAGAGGGATGAAGCGGGACTGGAAGGCCTCAATGAATTCATCTCATGTGATGTCCTCTAACAGTACCTCAGCAAACTGCATGCTACGGTGGTGTCCCACCAGTACTCGGCCTCATCTCTTATAGGAGGTGGGTAGTGAGATAGACCATCTCTGAGTTAGGGCACTTTATGCTTGTCAGGTTCTTCTCCACCATTTTTATCCAGGTGGCTGTGTCAATTGCAGAGAGATTCCCATTGAAGGTGGGGGGTCTCAAGCGGAGGAAACCATGCAGCAGTCCATCTGCAGACTGAATGTGATGTTGATGGGAATACTGTAATGCTGGTGCAACTTCTGTCATGGTACGGTTCTGGCTTATTTGAGCTACTGATAACTGTTCCATCCGCTCGGTCTTCTTGGCCCGAGCGTCTGCAATCTTCTTGGCCTACTTCTTACTGGACTTTGCCTGTTTTTGGTGGAATTCCACCATTACTTTGATGGCTTCCAGCAAGGCATTCACCTCGCTAGAAGGAGCAGGATACAGGCTCTATCCGGGATTCATTGTAATTCACTGAAATATGAATTAAGAACAATGCACATTTCAGAAATAGGAGATCATAATATTTTACTTCTTTTATTAATCATAGATAAAAGATGAAAAATACATCATTGGAAATAATAGATAGAACAAAAAGATAATAACTGGGAAAATATAGAGTCTATCCTATATATTTTTCAATGAAAGCCTGGGAAAAGTCAGTGTAGGTCATTTCTCGTCAACGGCGAGTAGATCCATGCTCGAATATCCACACTTTATGAGCCCACCACTCCTCAACGTAGTCTTGGAGGAGGATGTCGATGATGTATAGTCGTATGCAATCTGGGCATTCTAGATTGTCGAACACTTTGGTCACTCTGCGTAACCACTCCTTAGCTAGGATGGGGAAGTTCAGTCCCCAGTACACAACACCTTCTAGCATTCTTTCCAAAACACTAGCTCCTACCGGGGAGACCCCTTGGACTTCTCTCCCATATCTTTTTGCCAAGTAAACGTCAAACTTCCACCTATCTTCAAAGTGGGCGAAAAAGTCGTATCCTGACATGCTCGTATAGTAGTATTCCTAGATATCCAGATTAAGCGATGTAAGAATAATAGTTTAATTATAAGTCCAACATTTATTTCAAAATTTAAGGTACAAGTTGTAGAATGTGAGACAAGTAGCATGTGAATAAGAGCAAAAATGCCTATCCGATATATCTGGCAATAAAGGCATGGCGAAAGTCTGCATATGTGACCTCCCTTTGCAATCCTTCGCGCCTATGAGTGAGTGCTTGTAGAGTGACGGTCCACCAATCCTTGGCTCTGTCAAGTAGGAGGTAGGATACAATAAAGATCCTAATGTTGTTTGGGTAATTAATAATCCCAAACATAAAATCTGCTCACTTCAGCCACCCCTTGGCTGCAACGGGGTGATCGTACCCCCTGAACACACTTTGTTGGATTGATCGATTCAGCATTTGAACTTCGGGGTCTGACACTCCTTCTACATACTTTTCGTGCTGCTGATGGAGTTGGTTGATGCATTCCCACCTATCTTCAAATCGTTGGTGATGCCATCTAAGCGTCATCCTTGTATGTCTAATATTATTCTAAGTCACATTAGTTTACTGATATGTTACTTGAGCATGCATTTCCATTACTATACTTTTATTATTTTAAGCTCATGATCATGGTACTTAAATATAACTCATGTATTTAGTTAATGACTGATCTACAGAAGAATCATCCATTAGGTAGAGTGGAATTCAAATTCCAATCTGACACCTTATGAGATTCTCTGATACCAATTATGGCATCCCGCTCCTCAAGCCTGCAATGATTAGGCGAAGGAGTGGAGTGTCACTCATGCAGATCCCTCACTCAATATTGGATTAGGTGAGATCCACAATCCACTACTGAGGTAAGGATGTGCATACAATATATATAATAACAAAGAGGACCAGTCACTAAATCTATCATACATACAGAGTGCGGAAGAATATGAAAAGTAAAGGCTACATCCATCCACCATACATCATGCATGAAGTAAAATAAGATAGCTTAGAAAATAATAAAGTGCAGAAGGTAAATCACAGTCATAGTACCTGTATTATTACAACATTTTAAGTAAAGTTTATGAAAATGAAATAAATACTCTCATCCACATTATGAAATAAAAAGGGCAGCTAAATGTCCTCTGGTCCAAGCTACTGCACCTCCTCTAAGTAAGGCTCGTCCTCAGGTACAGGATCCTCAAGTTGCTCAAAATCTGACATTGTTGGTTTCACAATGCTAGGGCCCCATCCAATAAAGGAAAATCTTATTAGACAAAATGTCTAAGTATATTTTAGGCAAATAAATTTTATTAAGTATTTATTAATATCACTATTTATACTTTATACCAAGCAAAATGTCTATCTAGCATGGGAACAAGTAAGCATACAAGGGAAATAGGATAAGTTATAAATGTAGCATTTATAAATAAATAATAAGTGAGGCAAAAGCACATCTCAAATAAATTAAACAAGGTAGGGCGTACATATATATTGTAGTAAGTAAAGGTACTGAATGAAAAGTCTAAACCTACATATGCTAATTTAAAATATAAATCTGAAAATAGTACATATAATATAAGCCGTAAAGTCTAGCATCCTATACATATATCCATACAAGTGAGCAGGTAAAATAATACCACAACAGTTGACTGAAATAATATGCATCAATAATATAATGAACAGTAAGCTAAGAAACTATAAAGGAACATATAACTGCCATATCAGAAGAATTGACCAATTTAGCCAAATATATTCCCATAGCCTTTCTAGGCTAGGGCAGATAGAGATTCCCATAGCCTTTTTGGGCTAGGGCATATATAATATAACAGAAGTAAAGCAAAGTTGAAGAGGCGGATAATACTATGCAGAATCTTTTAGTTATTTTACTTTTGTTTCGGTGGATACATTCGAAAACAACTGAGGAGTCAAGCACGTCTGTAGGACTAGGTGGGTTCCCAACTTAGCATAAACTCCTCAATGAGTAATATTAAGTATCCTTATTTCTCCTTACCCCCTATCCATTGGGGTAATGTTCACTATAATCAACCAAAGACTGAACCCATATGCAATATTTTCCTAATATTCTAAATTTTCATTTTCATGCAATAATGTTTTTCTTATATGACATGTCCAAGGAAAATAAGCACAAAACTCAAGAAATGCATAGCACAAAGTCAAATAATAAGCAGGGGACTCTACTAAGCATGGTAATATCATTTGTTTTCTAATTTAACTATTTTAACAATTCATAGTTACACAAGTTTAGGATCTCCAATTCCTACTATCGAGTGTAACTTAGAAGCTCAACCTTATAAATTAAAAAGGATTAGAACTAATCAGGTTCCAATCTAATTCAATCAAATATGACTATAAGTTCAATCAATAAATCACATGTCCTAGGTTTATGAATTTGGACGTACTATCTAAGATCTGATCAAGATCTACTAAGCCATAGATTATGAATTAAACACCATGAGTTTGGGCTTAATCACATAATTCAAAAGGATAATACAATAGATCTAGGCTTTATTCTAAAAGTGATCTATTGATTAGGGAAAATTCTTTTAAGCAAATCAAACTTAATAAGATGAATCTCTTATCCTGAATCTAAGGTTAAAAAATAAAATTTCAAAATAAATTGTAAAATCTAAAAACTAATAAAACAAAAGATTCATTTATTGAAAATCCCAATTTTTTAATGAATGAAATCTAACATATGATCTAATCCTAGTCTTAGGAATAGTCCAAATATGAGGTGTGACTAAAAAAAGACTTAGAGATAATTTAGGAAATTGTATTATCTTGACCTAATAACTGATTTTAACACTTAGAATGATTCTATTATATTTCTAATATTAGTTTTATTAACTTAGAATATAATTTAGAGTCTAAGGATACTTAACCTAAATTTTGGGCAAAATAATCATTTTGACCCTACTTAAGGGTTCAAAAAGCTACTTTTTGAATTAGGGTTTCAAATGGGAATTTCTTGCTGCCAACTGATTCCTTACTGTCATAACTTGACTATTTGAAGTCCAACAAAAATTCAGAAATTCAAAGTGCTAACTAGCTTAGAATTTTAATGACATCAGTAAACAAAAATAATATTTATTTGAACCCTAGAAAAATAGAAAATGATCAAAGTACCCCTAACCTTAGTTAGGTCATAACTTGACTATTTGAAGTCCAAATTGGGTTTACTCCCTATCAATAAAAATTAGCTAGGGGTGAAAGTTTGGTGCAATTTGGAAATCAGTTAGGCCATAATTCATATTTAATTAAAATGGTTCAATTGCATAAAAGGGTTCCTAACATATCCAATTTGCATTTATACCCTTAAAACTAATAAAATGGCTGAAATCCACTGTGCGGACCGCGGGCGATCCGATGTGGAGCCCATGTTGCGTGACAGCGGTGCTTCCGTCGTATCCGCCATCCGTTCTATTAATCCAACGGCTAGGATTAGATCCCACGGAACCGTGGATCTGTTGTTAGATCAACCCATAAGATTTCATGGCGTGGATTTAAACCGATCCAACCGTTAGGATCCGAAAGATTAGGACCATTGCGTCTTTCTGATCAATCAATTAGACGGCGCTGGACCCTCCCGCGACTGTGGAGCTTAGTCTTCCTCTTGCCCACGCCCGATAGAAAGAATTCCCCGTACTTCCAGCTGCCCAGCTTGTCCCCGCCCCCGCATCGACCTCAGCAGGTCATTACGACCAACCCTGTTTAGGCAAGTAACCCAATTGGGGCATCGTGGCCCGGCCGAGCTCAAAATGGAATTTTGAGAGCTCGGCCATGGCCCGACCTCTCGGGCCCTCCCAAGCCCAATTCAACCCTCTGGAACTTTCCCCGCACTCACTTGAGGCTATAAATAGCCTCTGCACTTCTCCATTTGATCTTTGCTGAATAATTGAGCTCTATGCAACTTTTGCCATTGCCATCTGTCCGAGCTTGCGTATGTGATTCCAAGAGCTCCCGAACCACTGATAGTAGGCTCTCCTGGTATTCATGATCCTTTGCAGCATTTGAAACCTCAGCTTAAGCCAGCTGAGCCCTCAGTCGATCATCCCTAGCTCCCCCGTCAAACCAGGTACCCCATTTGCCGGTTTCAAGCCAATGAGGCTCGAACCTTCTTCCTTTTGGTTCGATTACGAGCGTATTGTCAAAACAAACTCACTGGTATCGAAATTGAGCACTAGGCTAGCCTCGACTGATTGAGTTAAGTCCTTTATGGAACGTCTCGGGTGAGTAAGGTCCCGGCATTCCAGACCATCTCAGGCCCTCAGACCAGGGGGCTTCGATCCGTCTCACCTCCTTGAAGGTGTAGGGATTGAGCCTTGGGTCTGGCATGTCCTTTGTGGGGAGAATTGTCTCCCCACAGTAGCTCCATTGCGGGAGCCCTCGGGTGAGTAAGGTCCGGTCGATACGAACCGTCTTAC
The DNA here is from genome assembly GCA_016760335.1 of Gastrodia elata. Lineage (NCBI taxonomy): Eukaryota > Viridiplantae > Streptophyta > Magnoliopsida > Asparagales > Orchidaceae > Gastrodia > Gastrodia elata. Next base: position 43,856 of record JACERR010000039.1, on the reverse strand, counting down.
AGAGGGCTTCGGGTCCCATTCGGTGCGCCTGACCATGGTGAACGTGTAGCGATCGTTGGTTGGTCATGCCATGGTTGGGATGCGCTGGAATTAATCGATTAGGGTTTCCTTAATTGGGTACTACTATCGGGACAGAGGCTCGGGGATGAAGCCCCTCTATTGGTCGGGCCGACACGTGACCCTCACGATGCAACAGTCTCAGGTCTTCGGGCCCTGGCCGACCCGTACCTTTTGATAACGGGAATAATTCAACTATTCAAATCATAGGAAATCATTTAAAATAAAAATATAGAATGTATTAATTGAATAACTTTTAATCCACTGGTCCAAACCCTATGATATTATATATAAAATTGATCAGAAAATCCTCAGGGACCTGAATATAAAATAATATTGGACATCTAATGGTTAGATTTTCTATTTTTGCTTAATTATTTTAGATATTTATTAGGGTTGATCAGTAATTTTACTTAACCAAATTGCATATTTAGGGTGCCATTAGTTTGCTTATGATGAGTAGAATGAATGTGCTAAGTGAATTATTTTTTTGATCTCTGTAATTCAATCTATGCCATAATCTTATTAAATTATGATTAGTAAAAATTAGGGTTTATAGATATTGGATCTTAGCAAACTTAGTCTCTGATTAATTGTATAATTAAATAGAACTTATGTGCCAATTTGTATGAAATTATAATGGCTAGATTTGTAATTATGTGTTAATCATTTTGGATTGATTTAGGATTTGATTAGCACTAATTACTTTTTGTTTTCATAAATTTTTCTGTTAATATGGTTCATAACACTAAGGTAAATATATGGAAATAATGTATGCTAATTTATGATGTATAAATTGAATAAATTTGAAATTGGAAAATTTAATCACCTTAATTAACTTAAGAAGTCTTAAGACTTTGATCAAGCTATTAAGACTTGATCTGGGTCTAAGTTTTCCACCAAGAATACATACCTAACTCATTGATTTTACATTTGATCTATAAATGAATCCTTGATCTCAACTGGATATGAGTAGGAGTCAAACCCTCTTCTACTTAGTTAAGATCCAAACCCTTAAACCTTGACTAAAGGGGCTTGATTATAAGATAATGTAATTGAAATTATTCCAATAATGCATCTGATTTGATATTAATCTTAAATGTTTGGATTAGACATATTAAGGTTAATAATAAACCTATAAGATTGCTTAATTTGAATCTGAACTTTAAATCCTTGATTTTATCCTAAATAAGACTATTAGCATAATAAGATTAATAGAACCATATTGATTGAACAAGTGATCAAACTCTATTAATATCCTTGATTTAAGTACCATAATTTTAGAATAAGCTGTAATCAGATGACTTAATCATCTGATCTGATCATCCTAAATCTAAATGATAAGTAAAACTTAGAGTATCAGAATTAGAGTGTGAGATCTTAAGTATCTCAACAAAGCTCATTTCTGAAATATTTTAAGGACCTAAATTTGATTATACATTGAGGTAGGAGGATTTTGCATAACTCATTGAGGTAGAAGCTTAGATGATCCCTTAACTTTAAAAGTTGATCTTAACCCATCGTGGTAGGAATCACTTAAGATTTTAGAATGACACCTTTCTTTGTGGTAGAAGCTATATTGAGTGATACTTGATCATATTTTCTTGGAACTTTATATAGGACTTACCTATTTAGCATAAGAATTTATAGTCTTGATAAATCCTTGATAATTAAATAGAGTTGTGTGAACCCAAATTATTGGTCGGTGTAGTACGTCATACCCATAGTGCTGATTTTCTTCAGTAGTAGTCAGGATTGGCTGATTCACTCCAATGTGAACTTATGGGCAGGTGCAATCCTGAGGGATTAGACAAATACAATCCTGTTAGAGTAAATCTCCCAAGACTAAGAGTGTATTAAATAGGTACTCATTCCTTAGTTTGATTGAAATACAAATCGCCAACGGGCGATGCCTCCTAGCGAAGACCACTTCAATAGGTGTGGTTAAAACAACGAAGTAATTAGAATCATATTCTTTAAGACACTGAGTGTGATTGTGAGTTAGGAATCTTAATAACTTCGCTTGAGAACAAATCGCCAACAGGCGATGCCTCCTATTGAAGATCGCTTCGTTAGGGTGGCTTAATCAAACTAAGTGATAAGAATCACCTTTCGAGCAAACGTGCTAAATATGTGTATATAATTTTTCCACCTAATGATCTTTAAGTAAACCTTCAACTTTAACCAATTATAGAAGCTATGAGTCAGAATCCTTTTAGCAGGATTCTGCACAGTGGAGACCTAGAATTTATTATCGGTATTCAAAGTTTTGTGGATTTCTAAATTTTACTCATATAGAATAGAAGCATGGGCATAAACATGAGCATGAGTTTGAGGAATCATTTCAGCAGTGATACTTGAGTATCAGTGATGAATTATGGGTTACGAAATATTACATACATTGACTGGGGAATTTCAGGATGCATCAGCATCACCTTATTGTCTTCCCAACTGGATGTATGTATACATTAGACCGTACGACTTATAGCCTTTTAGTGATAGTTCTGTTACATATCGTGGCATATCGTTTTGTGGCATATTTGAGTGCATCATTCCAGTGACATATAGTACAGCATTGGACATTGTCTGCATTGATTTCTGAGCTTTTGATATTTTTGGTTACTTTCAGTATTCAGTTGTGATGTAGTTTTAATTTGCTTAGTCTTTACAGTTTCAGTTACATAGTGCCTTTACTATTATTTTCTACAGTCGTGTTTACTTTACTGTCCATTGTATTTACTTTAGAACTGCTTAGTTAGTTGCGATGTGCTAGAGTTCTTGTCTAATACGGGGTACTTTTAGGATCCGACAATTTGCTAGATCCTGAGTAGCTTGTGGAGATAGGGCAAGAGGACCTACATGGGATCCAGGAGGAGTATGTGGAGCCTTAGTGGATCAGTCTTCCACCTTTTCTTATTGCTTTATTTTCAGTACTACAGATAAATTTTACTTTTCATTTTTTAAATCAGTTTGTAATAATTCTGGATGTATTTTACTTTTCTTTTTTGAGATGAATGTTTACTACTACTCTGTGATGAATATATTTTGGATGTTTTGCTTTAGCTTCCGCACTCTGTTATACTACTATATTTAGTATTGTGATGTGATCAACATACTGGAAATGTTGCTATATTGATAATGCATATTGGATTCATATTTATCTTTTTTAAATCCAATGTACATTTTAGTCTAATGCTTAAGACAAGTAATCTACTCTTATCTTAAGTATTGACTCTCAATCCTACTCTCAGATCGAGTCAGCAGCCTTCAGTGTGGCTCAGTCTTGTAGCCTATCCAGGGAGATGGGTTTTTGTAAGCTCGTCCTCTTGAGTAGCACACCGCTCCGCCACTAATTATGATTATACCTGTCTTTTGCTCACGGCGACGGGGCGGGGCGCTACAGTTGGTATCAGAGAAGTATCATAAAGTGTCAGAGAAGGAGTTTGTTCCTATCTACCTTATGATATATTCTCTGCATCAGTTCAAGATCACAAGTGTAACAACCTAGGTTGTTACTGGGGTTACTTAAAACTAATTTTTAGCCTTAATTATGATTCTAGTAGCTTAATTAAGTCATTTAGAACTTACCTCTAAGATCAAGATCAAATCAGGGATCAAATGGATCAAAACCTGATTTCTAGAAAAATCCCAAAACCCTAGAAATTGACTTTTTATCTAGACCTTAGATTAAAAATCTGACTTCGCCATTGCGTTCTCCACCCCCAAATTAGCTAAAGGTGAAGTTTTGGATGCATTTGGAAGTCATTAAATTTTTTGCGAATATTTTAATATTATTTAAGTACCTAAAAATTCGAATAATTAAATACTCGTCGGATCAAAAATCCGAGTGCGCTATTGCGTTCAGCACCCTTCATTTAGCTAAGGGTGATTTATTGGAAATTTTTGGAATACATTTAATTAGTTAATTTTAATTAATAAAATAGGTTTGAAAATAATTAAATATTATTATATTTAAAATATCTTAAACGGCGCCGTTACTTAACTCAGCGTCGTTACCCTAAAAATTCTATCCGCACCGTCTATCCTAACAAGTGTTCTGCGCCGTCTGATCGCGGGATCAGACGGCTGTGCCTTGTCGTCCCCGCGAGCACGACGCGTGGGTGTTGGCTTCGACACGCGTCGAAAAGCTTCGATAGATGGCTTCCTCCACCGCATTAGGGCTTAGATTAATACTGCAGATGATCCAAGAATCTCGGTTTACACCATTCAAACCAGACAAGAGTAAAGAAGCTCCATATTTTGATCTCGAGAATCCTCAACCATTGAATTTTAGGTACCCAGTTCTTCCCTTATGTATACTTGATTATCTCATTTTGAATTCGTATAGTTATTCCATAGCATAGATTACAGTTATATAATGCTTGATTTAGAAATCAACGGTTCGATTTTGTTAATTTAAGCCTAATGCCACAGTTCTTACTGTTAAAGGTGTAAGAGTTCGATAAGGGTCCCTAGGGTTAGATGTTGTCGAAGTTGTGCACCTTCTCCGACGACGTTTAGGGTACCTCGAGACCTTTCGATCGGTGTATGACTCGATCTCCGTTGACGGCGATTTCGCCGCCAAATTTTGAGCCCTAGTCTCGAGCTCCTGGTTCTCGCCGCGATTGGTGAGGCTGGGTCAGGTCTGGCCCGACCCGTCAATCTGGGTTCGGGTCTCTGCGGCGTAAGCAGACAGCGGGACTCGCTGTCTATCTCAGCTGCATCAGTGGGGCCCGTAAAAAATGCAATTGCGCTCCGCGTTTGCGCCGCGTGTCTTCCCAAGGACACACGTCACCATCCCGTGAACTCAAAATGAAGTGGGTCCCACCCGTTCTGTCTCAGCCAATAGCGTCCGAGCACGTGTCAATTGTGGGGGCTGCCGTCTGCAGAAGTTATAATAAACTATTATATATATAATTATTTAGTAAATAACTTTATATTATATGAAATTAATTAAAAATAAAAATGCCTAATCCTTAAACAATCATAACTCATAAAATACACACTCAAATTATACAATTAAATATATTAAATTAATCAGCAAAAATCAATGAATAATCTGAGACTGTTAAATCTCAATTTGGATATATATATTTAATATAATGATATTTTAGGATATTTAAATAATTCCAATAATAATACAAATTTTCACTAAGCCATAACTTATAACCCACTAATCCAAACATACCCAATATGGGTCTTAAAATACTCAGAAAACCCTAAGAAATATTTTAGTAGTATTAACTTTGCTGTTTGGATTAGTATTTGACTAATGATATTTAGGACTTAACCATAATTACCCTATCCCTAGAACTTCAATTGACCATAAGTTGGTCAATTGAGCTCCAAATTAGATGATCCAAATATTAATTTAGATCAAATTTCAGAGAGCTCCTAGAACCTATTATAATCTAACTTGTAGGGTTGGATTAGTGATTGGGTGATTAATTTTACTAATCACTCACTAATCACCCTAAACCTTAATTAGGCCATAACTTTGCCAAATGGAGTCCAAATTGAGCCTACCACTAGTCATTAGAATCAGTGGATCAACTGTGACATATAGTCACTAAAATTATTCAATTTGGACACCAATTGACAAAGTTAGGATTTTTGACCCTTAATTAAGAATCCTTAATTACCCTTTAAACCCTAGAACTTGTATTGGCTATAACTTAGCCAATACACATCAAAATTTGATGATTTTTGATTCTATAGAAACCTTATAACATAACCTTCAGTAAACTAACAGAAAAATTAGGTGTCCTTAAGGTAAAATTACCAATATGCCCTTATTGGTCAAATTCCTTAAATTGACCCTATAAGGCTTAATACTTAACCAGAATTAATGAACTTACTGTCTAAACTCATATTAGATAGCAAGTAATCATTCCACATCATTAAAATCTAGAATTAAGCCCTAATTCTTAAAGGTGAAATTTAGACACTTAAGTAGGGGCAAAATGGTTATTTTGCCCAAATTCAGGGTTTAATATTTCTAAGTACTAATTTTATCTCTAAATCATAACAAATAGTAATTAAAGTGATTTAGACCTTGATTTAGATAATTCTAAGTCTTAAATTAGAAAATTGAAGAAAACTCTAAGTTAAGTCTTAAATAAAACCTAAGTAAATTATGAAAGAAATTTCATTTCTTTTGAACTTCTTAGATCATTCTTTTAGGTCTTATAACTTTAGTTATGATGTGTGTCTGAGTGATACTCTTAGTATCTAAGAGCTTTAATTCCTAAGATTAAGATTAGATCTTAGGTTAGAATTCATCTAATGGGTAAAATGGGTTACTCATTAAAGTGAAACCTTTATCTTACTAGTTTATTAGATTTTTCATAGTTTATTAATTGATTATTTGATCTTTTAACATTAGAATTAGGATTAGAGATCTATCATATTGAATATGACTTAATTCAATAGGATTTGCCTTAACATTTAATCTATAAGATGGGATTAAACCTTAGTCCTTTAGGATAGCCTTGTGATTAAGAATTAAACTTCATTCTTTGAAGTTTGATTCTTAATTCTTTAAGTCTTGATTTGGCTAATCAAGATTAATTTGGGATTTATAAAATAACAAATTATGACGATTGATTTACTTATTTAACCTTATAGGCGACATTTGATTCACTTATAATTAGGACGTAGCTAATCCTAATTATGTTCAACATGTAGATTCGTGATTCTAAGTTACAAACAGTGTAGGAATTGAGGATTCTGAATCTTATGTAACTTAGAGTAGTTAGAACAATTAAATTAGAAAATGGGTGATATCATAAAAGTTGAGTAGTGCTAATTAGTTCCTTGAATTTGAGATGCTATGCTTTCCTTATCATTTGAGCCTTTTTACACCTTTGGACATACTTAAATACTTGATGCATACTTTATAATATACTTTGAATTTCTTTCACATATCATATGCATAATTTTAAAAGAAGCATTAATAAACAACATAATACTTGTGGTTTATATTTTACTTAGCCTGCCACTTAGTATGACTTTACTTTAGGACTGCTTTTACTTAAGGAATTTCCCCTATAGTACTTTACTTTGGCATTGGGATGTTTCTCCTATATGCCCTTTAGATACTATGTGGATTTTACTTTAGGATTTGGGATGTTTCTCCTAGATGCCTCTTTTGATGAACTTTACTTTAATCTGGGATGTTTCTCCTAGATTACCAGATGGACTTTACTTTTTGGCAGACTAAGTAAGAATATCTCACACGTACAGTACTTTAATTTACATTACTTACTTTTACTTTTCAGTCACTTTACAGTTTTCATTTCAGTTATCTTACAGTTACTTTACATGTTTACTTTACAATTCAGACTTTCTTTACTTTACAGTTCAGCATATTTTCTTTCATATTTTTCTTTTTCTGCAATTCTTTTATATTTCAGAACTTTCTGTATGTCAGCCGTTTTACTCACTTGAGAGCATGTTAGGATGTTAGTCTTATATTTTCTGTAAAGTACTTTTACTTATTCTATACCAGCATGTTAGTTTGATCATATTCCTTAGGACTTTTCTTTGTACTTAGTAGATTTGTATTTATACTTTACTGATCTTATTTTGCAGCCTGAGTTGAGGTATGTCTCTACCTCATAAATTGTTCTTCCTTTCTTTATCGCTTTACCGCTATGCTTGTTTAAATTTCAGTTGTGATATTATTAAAATACATTAAAATTCATTACCTTAAAATGTACTTATATATTTTGTCTAACAAGATTTTTATTTTGTTGGCTGGGGCCCTACCATTATGAAACCGATAATGGTAGATTCTGAGCTTTTTGAGGAGATTGAGCCTACTGAGGAGCAGATCCAAGAGGAGGTCCAGACTACTAAGGGACCTTAGTTTACTTATTAGATTGATTTACTTTTATATTGTGAGGATGAGAGACTCTTTTCATTTTTAGCTCTTAACTTTAAATGTTTGTAATAAAACATGATTATTTGTACTTTACTTTCATGCATTGTATATATTCTGAGCTGGATGTCTTTATTTTATAGTATGGATGTTTACTTCAGTTGTTACTTTTCTTCCGCACTCTGATACTTATTAAGTGATTGTTAATCTTTACCTTATTTAGAAAAGCACCTCTTTTTCTTAAGATTGGATTGGAGTCTTAAATTCTAACCTAATGTTAAGTATGAGATGTGCTTAGTGACGACCACTCCTTAAGCCTTTTGATTAGAAGGGGTGGCCGCCACAACAAGTTACTAAGTGTAATAAAAAAACAAACATCCAAATGTTCATTGAATTACCTCAAAAAGGAAAGGATTGATTATGTCTAGAATAATGACATCCTAGGAATTCAACGCACATAATAACTAGATTTAAACTATGCCTATTCTTAATATCAAAATTGACATCTTAGGATTTGAACGAACTTGAAAGTAAGGATAAATTGTGAATGAAAAACTTATAAATTGAGTAGGGATGGATTACTCTCAGTCAACATTTTGGTTCTACCTTAGGAGGTTTGACGACTACTGGATAGATGACCTCCGAGATGGCCAGATCTACGGAAGGGTCATCAATGGAGTGTCACATAGAGGAGTTAAGGTACTTGACAAAATCCTTATCAATTCATCCTTTGGAGGCACCAGTCTTTTAGCACTCGCCATAGAATGGTTGGATAGCATCACTACCCACTTCGAGAGACAGCATGTCCGGAGGAGTATCGTCTAAAGATCATTGAGATCATACTGAGGGGATCAGCGAGTCATTGGTTGTATTGGGTATATAGGAGATTAGCTCGGAGGAGCCACATAGTCACATATGATGACTTCTGTGCTTCCTTTTGGATAGAATATTGTAACTAGATTTTTGAGATCTTATTATATCATTTCTTTCATCTCAGTTATGCATTTTGTGGACCCATGTATCTTCTTTTTTGAGAAAGAAATGAATGAATGAAATTATAGTAAATATTTATGTTTCTAAAGTTCATACTTGTAATTGTAGTCATGAATCCTGGCTCCCCATCTGCTCCTACTCCAATTAAGAATACGGTCGCGTCGTCAGGCGGACATGAGGAGTCCAACCCTATGGCCAGTTTATTGAAGGCCTTATTAGATAGCAATGCACAATAAGCTCAAGAGACACATGCTCTTATCCTCTCGGATAGAGAGCAACCTGCACCCCCATCAGGATTCTCATCATCTTTACACTATACGGGCGACGGGATCCTACATAGTTTCCTTCGTCTCCGAACACCTATTTTCAATGGAGCGTTGAATCCTATGGACACAGTGAACTGGCTTAAGATGGCTGAGAAGAACTTGGCCAGTATCAAGTGCCCTAACTCTGAAGCCATCCGCCTAGTAACTCATCTATTCCAAAAAAAAGCTGAGTACTGGTGGGAGAACGAGCGGAATAACAGATTTGCTGATTATGAAGTAGAGGACGTTCCTTGGGATATGTTCTTATAAGTGTTTCGTGAAGCATTTATACCGATGTCAGCTCAAGAAATTCTAGAGGATGAACTCCTCCATCTCACACAAGGCAATAATTCAGTGTTCGACTATGAGCAGGAATTTCGGAGACTATCACATTTCGTTCCGGATCTAGTTAGAACGGAAGCATCTAGATGCCACCATTTCCTAAAGAGTTTGAGAGACTCTATTAAAGCCCACTTAGTATCTCATCAGATCAAGACTCTGACTGAATTAATCGAGGCTGCTCATCTACAAGATGGATTCCAAGTTCAACTAGACCAGAAAAGGAAGACGATAGTAATGCAGCCAAGGAAGGAACGCTTTGGCCATCATAAGGTGGCAAAAGTCTATAATATGGAAACCACACAAACCCAACCTCATGATTTTGAATGCAAACGAATGCATCTGTACAGGAAATGCTACCACTTTGGTGGTGTATGTTTTACTTGTGGTCATAAAGGCCACCGCTATTTCGAATGCAATGAGAAGAGCACAATTGACAGAGTGCTCATCAACCACTCCCATCATAAACAGGAATTCTGTGCACAACCAAAGAATAGTTGAGAGCATGCTCCTGCTATAATGCTGGCTCCATCCTCAAACTCAAAAGAAATTGTACCAGCACAAAGGCCAAATCATGATCGTCAGGATCAAAGGCCCCAGAACAAACAACCCTCAGCACCTGCCAGGGTATATATATTAACTCCTGCCCTTTCTCCCGAGGACAATGATGTGGTGTTAGGTACGCCTTAAATCAATTTTATCCAATTCTTACTATTTCAGTAATTAGCCTTTACTATTTCAACATTTTTAAATGTTTGAGTAACTATTCTTATTAAGTTACTATAATCATAGGCACCCTATTAAGAAATGACAAATCTTGTAACATCCTTTTCGATACGGGAGCGAGTCATTCCTTCATATCGGAAAATTTGGCTAAAACTCTTAAGTTACCAACCTATTGATTAGCTAGCTCGTTGAGCATCGGGTTACCTTTCGGAGCTCATATGCAGTCCCAACAATTCTGCAACATAGATATTCCTATTGGGGAATATAATTATGGGGCTAAATTAATTGTATTGCTAATCACAAACTTTGATATAATCCTAGGCATTAATTGGTTAAGCCAGCATGGTGCTTCCATTAATTGCCAAAAGAAGAAAATAACTTTAAGCAGTGGAAGTAAATCAAAATCATCCATTGGAAGATTTAGCACCCAGGCATCATTGATCAATGCAATGACAGCAGAAAGGTTAGTATGGAAGGGATATGATGCGTATCTCGTAATGATGTTGGGAGAGAAGAAAGGAGTCTTGCCTATTTCTGAGAACTATATAGTTTATGAATTTTCTGATGTTTTTCCTGAAGACCTACTCGGTCTTCCTCCAATTAGAGAAGTAGAATTCACAATTGAATTAATTCTCGGAACCCAACTGCTGTTAAAAGTTCTGTATCGTATGACGCCAAAAGAACTTCAAGAATTGAACAAGCAACTTCAAGAACTGTTGGAGAAAGGTCTTATTCGTCTAAGTTCATCTCCTTGGGGAGCGCCAATTTTGTTCGTAAAGAAGAAAAATGGATCGATGAGAATGTGCATCGATTATAATGAATTAAATAAGGTAACCATCAAGAATAAGTATCCTCTGCCTCGTATCGATGATTTATTTGACCAGTTATCTGGAGCTAAAGTTTTCTCAAAGATAGACTTGCGATCTGGATATCACCAATTGCAAGTTAAAGATTCAGATATGAAAAAAATAGCGTTTAGAACCTGCTATGGACATTATGAATTTTTGGTAATATCCTTTGGCTTAACAAATGCACCATCCATTTTTATGGATCTAATGCAGCACGTGTTGAAAGAATATTTAGATAGATTCGTCATCGTCTTCATCGATGATATTTTTATTTATTCAAAAAGTAAAACGGATCACGAAAACCATCTGCGATTAGTACTAGAAGAGCTCCGAAGTCATGAGCTATATGATAAGTATTCCAAATGCAAATTTTGGCTTGACTCAGTCGCTTTTCTGGGTCATGTCATCAACTTTCAAGGAATCAGAGTGGATCAAAACAAAGTAAGCACAGTGTAAGATTAGTCACAACTAAAATTTGTGACCGATATCAGGAGTTTCCTAGGACTAGCAGGTTACTATAGAAAATTTGTTAAGGGTTTCTCACAAATTGTGTCTCCTCTCACAAAATTGACACAGAAAGTAGTACCATTTATTTGGAGCCTAGAGTGCGAGAAAGCGTTCCAATTATTAAAAGATGCTCTTTCCTCTACACCAGTTCTAGCCTTTCCTAAAGAAGGCCTCAACTACTAAATCTATACCGATGCATCTAGCATAGGTTTAGGGTGTGTGCTGATGCAAGAAGGAAAAGTTATAGCCTATGCATCTCGTCAGTTAAAACAACATGAAAAGAACTATCCTATCCATGATCTCGAACTAGCATCCATAGTTTTTGCTCTAAAAATCTAGCGTCATTATCTATATGGCGTCCAGTGTTCCATATTTACCGATCATCAGAGCTTAAAGTACATCTTCACCTAGCGTGAGTTAAACTACCGACAACGAAGATGGATTGAGCTAATAAGTGATTATGATTTAAGCATCCAATATTATCCAGGAAAAGTGAACATCGTAGTAGATGCACTCAGTCGTCATGCTATTCTATCTTCTATAGTCCTATCCAGTTCTATAGAAGAAGAATTCCAAAAGCTCAAAATTAGGCCAGTACGTGGTGCTATGCTAAGCACACTGATATCCATGAGTTTGGTTGAATCCACATTTCATCGTGATGTCTCCATCTCCCAAACTAAAGATGATGACTATTTGAAGTTTAAAGCGGACATCGAAAGTGGTCATCACTTTGATCTTCAGATTCAAGGTAATGTAATTTATCAAGGGGATCGCCTATGGATTCCCAAATCCATGCATCAAGAGATTTTAGTGGAAGGTCACAACTCTGGTTATCAAGTACATCCTGACAGTACCAAGATGTATCAAGATCTGAAGAAATCATTCTGGTGGCCTGGAATGAAGAAGAGTGTGGCTGAATTCGTAGCAATGTATCATGCTTGTAACTTAGTCAAAGCCAAACACAAAAAGCCTGGAGGACTTCTTTATCCTCTAACAATTCCAAAATGGAAGTGGCTCGATATTTCTATGGATTTTGTTATGGGTTTACCTAAATCAATATCCGATGTCAATTCAATATGGGTCATTGTCGATCGACAGACCATATCAGCACATTTTATCCCTATGCGTCAAACCAAGAATTTTGTGGAAAGAATTAGCAAAGTTGTATATCAAGGAAATTATCAGACTCCATGGAATTCCTAGATCTATATTATCTTATCAAGATAGCCATTTCACTTCTAAATCTTGGCAAGCAGTGCATCAATACTTGGAAACTACTCTAGCCTTGAGCACTGCTTTTCATCCCAAAACAGATAGACAAACGGAAAGAGTCAATCAAGTCTTGGAAGATCTTCTTCGTCTCTGTATTCTGGATTTTAGAGGATTCTGGGAAGACCATATTCCTCTCGTAAAGTTCGCATACAACAACAGTTTTCAGGCGAGTATTAGCATGGCTCCATATGAAGCTCTATATAGTAGAAAATGCAAGTACTTCATTAGCATGGTCTGAAAAAGGCAATGTTCAGATATATGATTCTGATTTAGTTGAAGAAACGAATTGTAGGATTCAACTGATCCAACAAAGAATCAAAGTAGCTCAAGGTCGGTAGAGTAAGTATCACGATGCTCATAATCGTACTCTGGAATTCGATGTTGGAAATTTTGCGTACCTTAAAGTTAGTCCGATGAAGGGCATATATCTTCGGTGTAGCCGGGAATCTAAGTCCCCGCTACGTCGAACCTTTTGAAATATTAGAAAATATTGGTTTTGCAGCATATCGATTGAAGCTTCCTGAAGATTTTTCTGCAGTCCATAATGTGTTCCACATCTCCTCTCTGTGGAGATGTCTTCACAATCCATCTCACTTGATTCAACTTCTAGCAGTATCTTTCCAGCCGGATTTTTCTTATGCGAAAGAACCAATTTAGATCTTAGCTCATAATCAAAAGCAGCTGAGGAATCACTCAATCCTAATGGTAAGGGTTCAGTGGAGGAATCGCTCTTTAGAAGAATCTACTTGGGAGAAAGAGACAAATATGAGAAGAAAGCATCCCAATCTCATTAAATTTCTTCATGTTTGTTTTCTCTCTTGAGATGATGTCAAGGACGATATCATTCTTAAGTGGGGGAGTCTGTAACAATCCTAGGTTGTTACCCTGCTAATATATAGTTCAAGAAATCATTAATTTTGATTCTATTACTTTAAGAACATTAAATGAATCCTATCCTAAAAATTTGGAGTCCATTGGACCTCTTTAAGTCCGAAATGATATCTTGATCAGTCTAGATACCCTAGTTTAAACCTAAAATATTTTGGTCTCAAAATTTAATTATGATTGCATTTTTGAATTTCTCACCCCCAAATTAACTAGGGGTAAAAGTTTGGTACAATTTGGAAATCATTTAGGCCATAATTCATATTTAATTAAAATGGTTCAATTGCATAAAAGGGTTCCTAACATTTCCAATTTGCATTTATACCCTTAAAATTAATAAAACGGCTAAGATCCACTGTGCGGACCGCGGGCGATCCGCTGTGGAGCCCAGGTCGTGCAACAACGGTGGTTCCGTCGTATCCGCCATCCGTTCTATTAATCCAATGGCTAGGATTAGATCTCGCGGAACTGCGGATCTGCTGTTAGATTTACCCATAAGATCCCATAGCGTGGATTTAATCAGATACGGCCATTAGGATCCAGAAGATCAGGACCGTCACATCCTTCTGATCAATCAATCAGATGACGATGGACCCTCCCGCTACTGTGGAGTGTCTTCCTCTTGCCCTTGCCCGACTGAAAGGATTCCCCATACTGCCAGCTACCCAGCTTGTCCCCTACCCCCACTTCCACCTCAGCAGGTCATTACGACCTCCCCCGTTTAGGCAAGTAACCCAATTGGGGCCTCGTGGCTCGACCGAGCTCGAAATAGAATTTCGAGAGCTTGGCCATAGCCCGACCTCTCGGGTCCTCCCCAGCCTAATTCAACCCTCTAGAACTTTCCCCGCACTCACCTGAGGCTATAAATAGCCTCTGCACTTTTCCATTTGATCCTTGCTAAATAATTGAGCTCTCTACAACTTCTGCCATTGTTGTTTGTTCGAGCTTGCGTAGGCGATCCCAGGAGCTCTCAAACTGCTGATAGTAGTCTCTCCTGGTGTTCAGGATCCTTCACAGTGTCTGGAACCTCAGCTTAAGCTAGCCAAGCCCTCAGTCGATTGTCCCGAGCTCCCCCGTCAAACCAGGTACCCCATTTGCCAGTTTCGAGCCAATGAGGCTCGAACCTTCCTCCTTTTCGTTTGATTACGAGCATATTGTCAAAATGAACTCACTGGTATCGAAATTGAGCCCTAGGCTAGCCCCGACCGATTGAGTCGATTGATCAGGTTAAGTCCCTTAAGGAACATCTCGGGTGAGTAAGGTCCCGGCGTTCCAAACCATCTCAGGCCCTCAGACCAGAGGGCTTGGATCCATCTCACCTCCCTGAAGGTGTATGGATCGAGCCTTGGGTCTGGTATAGCCTCTATGGGGAGAATTGTCTCCCCACAGTAGCTCCATTGTGGCAGCCCTCAGGTGAGTAAGGTCTGGTCGATACGGACCGTCTCACAGAGGGCATCGGGTCTCGTTCGATACGTGTGACCACGGTGAATGTGTAGCGATCATTGGTTGGTCGTGCCATGGTCGGGATGTGCCAGAATTAATCGATTAGGGTTTCCCTAATCGGGTCCTTCCATCGGGAAGGAGGCTCAGGGACGAAGCCCCTGTGCGGGTCGGGTCGACCCGTGACCCGCGCGGTGCGACAGTCCCGGGTGTTCGGTCCCCGGCCGACCCGCTCCTTTTGGTAACAGGCTGAGCCAGTTCTAATTATATTTGAATAATTTGAATTATTTTCCTTAAGGAAAAAAATTCAATTATTTAAATCATAGGAAATCATTTAAAGAAAAATACAGAATGTATTAATTCAATAACTTTTAATCCACTGGTCCAAACCTTATGATATTATATATGAAATTGATCAGAAACTTCTTAGCAACCTGAATATAAAATAATATTGGACATCTAATGGTTAAATTTTCCATTTTTGCCTAATTATTACAAATATTGATTAGGGTTCATCAACAAATTCACTTAACCAAATTAAATGTTTAGAGTGCCATTAGTTTGCTTATGATGAGTAGAATGAATGTGCTAAGTGAATTAATTTTCTAATCTCTATATTTCAATTTATGCCCTAATCTTGTTAACCTATGATTAGTGAAAATTAGGGTTTGTAGATATTGGATCTTAGCAAACTTAGTCTCTAATTAATTGTATGATTAAATAGAACTTATGTGCCAATTTGTATAAAATTTTAATGGCTAGATTTTTAATTATGTACTAATCCTTTTGGATTGATTTAGGGTTTGATTAGCACTAATTACTTTCTGTTTTCATAAATTTTTCTATTAATATGATTCATAATAGTAAGGTAAATATCTGGAAACAATGTATGCTAATTTATGATGTATAAATTGAATAAATCTGAAATTGGAGAACTTAATCACCTTAATTAACTTAAGAAGTCTTAAGGCTTTGATCAAGCTATTAAGACTTGATCTAGGTCTAAGTTTGCCACCAATAATACATACCTAATTCACTGATTTTACATTTAATCTATAAATGAATCCTTGATCTCAACTAGATATTAGTAGGAGTCAAACCCTCTTCTACTTAGTTAAGATCCAAACCCTTCAACCTTAACTAAAGGGGCTTGATTGTAAGATAATGTAATTGATATTATTCTAATAATACATATGATTTGATATTAAGCTTAAACATTTGGATTAGAAATATTAGTTAATAATAAACCTATAAGATTGCTTAATCTGAATCTGAACCTTAAATCCTTGATTTTCTCCTAAATAAGACTATTAGCATAATTAGATTAATAGAACCATATTGATTGAACAAGTGATATAACTCTATTAATATCCTTGATTTAAGTCTCATAATTTTAGAATAAGCAATGATCAGATGACTTAATCATCTGATCTGATCATCCTAAATCTAAATGATAAGTAAAACTTAGAGTGTTAGCATTAGAGTGTGAGATCTTAAGTATCTCAATACAAGATCATTTCTGAAATATTTTAAGGACCTAAATCTAATTATACATTGAGGTAGGAGGAATTTGCATAACTCATTGAGGTAGAAGCTTAGATGATCCCTTAACTTTAGAAGTTGATCTTAACCCCTCGTGGTAGGAATCACTTAAGATTTTAGAATGACACCTTTCCTTGTAGTAGAATCTATATTGAGTGACACTTGATCGTATTTTTTTAGAACCTTGTATAGGACTAACCTATTTAGCATAAGAATTTATAGTCTTGATAAATCCTTGATAATTAAATAGAGTTGTGTGAACCTAGATTATTGGTCGCTGTAGTATGGCATACCCATAGTGCTGACTTTCTTCAATAGTACTCAGGATTGGTTGATTCACTCCAATGTAGAATTATGAGCAGGTGCTATTCCAAGGGATTAGATGAATACAGTCCTGTTAGAGTAAATCTTCCAAGACTAAGAGTGAATTAAACAGGTACTCATTTCTTAGTTTGATTGAAATACAAATCACCAACGGGCGATGCCTCCTAGTGAAGACCGCTTCAATAGGTGTGGCTCAAATAAACTAAGTAATTAGAATCACCTTCTTTAAGACACTGAGTGTGATTATGAGTTAGGCATCTTAATAACTTAGCTTGAGATATAAATCACCAACAGATGATGCCTCTTATCGAAGATCGCTTTGTTAGGGTGTCTTAATCAAACTAAGTAATAAGGATCACCTTTTTTGCAAATGTGCTAAATATGTGTATACAATCATTCCACCTAATGATCTTTAAGTAAACCTTCAACTTTAACCAATTATAGAAGCTAGAAGTCAGAATTCTTTTAGTAGGATTTTGCATAGTGGAGAATTAGAATTCTTTATCCGTATTCAAAGTTTTGTGGATTTCTGAATTTTACTCATATAGAATAGAAGCATGGGCATAAACATGAGCATGAGTTTGAGGAATCATTTTAGCAGTGATGCATGAGTATCAGTGATAAATTATGGGTTACAAAATATTATATACATTGACTGGGGAATTTTAGGATGCATCGGCATCACTGTACTGTCTTCCCAACTGGGTGTATGTATATATTGGACCGTACGACTCATAGCTTTTCAATGATAGTTTCGTTACATACTGTGGCATGCCATTTTGTGGCATATTTGGGTGCATCATTCCAGTGACATATATTGCAGCATTGGACATTATTTGCATTGATTTCTGAGCTTTTGATATTTTCATTTACTTTCAGTATTCAGTTCTGATGCAGTTTTAATTTGCTTAGTCTTTACAGTTTCAGTTACCTAGTGCCTTTACTTTTATTTTCTACAGTCATGTTTACTTTACTATCCATTGTATTTACTTTAAAACTGCTTAGTTAGTTGCGATGTGTTAGACTTCTTATCTAACATGGGGTACTTATGGGATCCGGCAATTTGCTAGATCGCGAGCAGCTTATGGAGACAGGGCAGGAGGACCTACAGGGGATCCAGGAGGAGTACGTGAAGCCTTAGTGGATCAGTCTTCCACCTTTTCTTACTGCTTTATTTTTAGTACTTTAGATAGACTTTACTTTTTGTCTTTTAAATCAATTTGTAATAACTATGGATGTATTTTACTTTTCTTTTCTGAGACAAATGTTTACTATTGCTCTGTGATGAATGTATTATGGATGTTTTGCTTTAGCTTCTACACTTTATTATACTACTATACTTAGTCACTGATTAATTCGAGCCAGCTTCTCTATCGGCAGTTCAACTCCCTTTGAGTGAATATATACTTCAAACTCTGATGATTTATAAAAATTGAGCACTGAATTTCATAAAGATAGTGATGCCAAATCTTTAAGGCGAACACTACAGCAACTAATTCTAGATCATGGATGTCATAATTTTTTTCGTGGGTATTCAGCTGACGGGAAGCATAGGCGATAACCTTTCCCTCCTGCATTAACATAGCTCCCAAGCCTATGCCAGAGGCATCGGTGTAGACTTGATAGTTCACTCTTTCCTTAGGAAGAAATAGAATGGGGGCAGAGGTAAGTGCATCCTTTAGTGCTTGGAACACTGCTTCACAAGCTGGCAGCCATTCAAATGGTACAACCTTCTGGGTGAGTTTGGTGAGTAGAGAGGCTATTTGAGAAAAGCCTTTCATGAACCTTCTGTAATAATTGGCTAAACCCAAGAAGCATTTAATTTTTGTCAATGACTTGGGTTGTACCCTTTTTGGATAATGCTGACCTTATTATAATCTACTTTGATCCCTTGGGCATTTACTACATGGCCTAGGAAGGCGATAGATTCAAGCCAAAACTCATACTTTTAGTACTTGGCATACAACATTTGACTTCTTAGTTCTTCCAATACTTCCTTGAGATGACATTCATGTTCCTTTTTCGTCTTAGAGTATATTAAAATATCATCTATGAAGACTATGACAAATTTGTCGAGGTATGGTTTCAAGACACGCTACATTAAGTCCATCAAAATTGAAGGAGCATTTGTCAATCCAAATGACATCACCAAAAACTTTTAGTGATTGTATCTAGTTTTAAAGATGGTCTTTGCTATGTCTGAATCCTTCACCTGCAGCTGGTGATATCCTGATCGCAGGTCGATCTTTGAAATTACTTTTGCTCCAGCTAGCTGGTTGAACAAATCGTCAATGCGGTGTAGCGAGTATTTGTTCTTTATGGTTACTTTATTCAGTTCTCTGAAATCAATACACATCCGCATTGACCAATCCTTCTTCTTGAAAAATAAAACTGGTGTTCCATATGGGGAAGAACTAGGCCTGAAAAGACCTTTCTCCAATAACTCATGCAATTACTTGTTCAGTTCCTACAATTCCTTAGGCACCATTTGTTAGGGTGCTTTAGAGATTGGTTGGGTTCCTGGGACAATGTTGATTGCAAACTCTACTTCCCGTATAGGTGGAAGATCGGGTAGGTCTTCGGGAAAAACATCGGTGAATTCACAAACGATGGGATTCTTGGATAGGGGAATGTCTTCCTTCTTCTTTCCTTGTATTGTCACTAGGAGGGCATTGCAACCTTTACTTACTAGCTTCTTAACTTTGATAGCATTGACTAAAGAAGCTCTTGTACTGAGGTTCCCAACAAATGACTTAGCTTGTTTACCACCACCCAGGGTGATCTTTTTCTTTTGACAGTTGATGATGGCACCATGCGAACTTAGACAATTCATGCCCAAAATAACATTGAAGTTGGCTATTGGCAAGACTACAAGCTTGGCTTCGAATTCTGTTTCTCCAATGGGGACCTATATCTTGCAGAATTGATGGGCTTGTAGTTGAGCTCCAGACAATAGTCCTATGCTTAAAGGTTTAGCTAGACGGTGTAACGATAAGCTGAGAGATTTTGTCCAGCTCTCAGAATTAAAGGAGTGACTCGCCCCAGTGTCAAATAAGATGTTACAAGGCTTATTATTTATATAGATTGTACTTGACACCACATTATAATCTTTCACAGCTTTGGTAGGAGTGAGGGCATAGACCCGTGCTGGACCAATCAGCTGCTTATTATAAGGTTGTCGGGTAGGCGGCCTTGGAGCATTTGGGCGAGGGACAATAGTTGTCTCATGCCATTGAGCAGAAGGAGGAGGTGGCAGTGTAGGACAGACTATTGTAGGCTTATGGAATAAATCAAAAACTCGTTGGCACTTAGAGTGATCGATCTGATCGCCATCAATTGTATTAGTGTAGTTGCATCAATAGTAGAAATGTCTGTGCCTTCCGCAGTTGACGCACTTTCCAGACTTATGATAGCACCGTCCGTATGGATGGGGATGAGTGCAGCCATTGAAGTGGTCTATCGATGATGTTCTTGCCTCAAGTTGATATACCCTAGCTCCCCTAGGGTTCTCACACTAGAATGTTGTCATCCCATAACTGCGCTTAGGCTCAGATGCCTCATCAAGTTCAATCATCTTGGCAGATTCCAGTAGTTCCGCAAAGCTGGTAGACTAGTGGGAGATGAATAGCCTTTGGATAAAGGGTCATAGTTCCCTTCGAAAGCGATGGCATCTATCAGATTCTGTAGGGATGAGTTTATAGGCGAACCTTACTAGTCACTGGAATTCGGACTCATAAGCCAAAATTGAATGGCTTCCATGATGCAGCTTAAGAAACTGATCTGCCATTGTATGCCTGGCAGAAGTAGGGATGTACTGGGTCTGAAACGCCCCTATGAACTCATCCCAAGAGATGTCTTCTAATTCCTAGTCTGTGAACAACGTATGGCAGATGTTGTCCCACCAATATTCTGCCTCACCTTGGAGTAGATGAGTCGTCAGACAGATTACTTTAGAATCCAAGCACTTGATGCTGGTTAGATTCTTCTCAACCATTTTTATCTAGTTTGCTGTGTCAATGGCAGAAAGTGTGGCGCCCCACCCCTTAATCCACAAAATTAAGCTAAGGGGTAGCGTGTCACTCTGGTTAACCCTTCACTAATCATTGGATTATGATGAATCCACAACCATCTAATAAGGGAAGGAGTAAGTACATAATCGAACATCAGTCACTATCTAATAAAATATATAGAGTGCGGAAGTGATTTAAAGATGAGAAATATTCAAGCATCACAGTATAAGTAGCAGGAAATATAACTCAGAATAAAAGCATAGTAATCCAAAACATACAGTCAAGGGTACTATTTTATTACATCAATTTAAAGTTTAAGTAATGAAAGTAAAAATGTGTTCATCCTCACTTATAAATAACTATGCAACTTCTTCCAATAGCTCCTCATATGGATAAGGATCCACTCCTAGTTCTTGATCATCTAACTGAAGAGGATCTGCCATTATTAGTTTCACAATGTAGGGCCCCAGCCAAAAAAAAAAGAAAAATCTTATGTTAGACAAATTATCTAAGTACATTTTAGGCTGATACATTTTATGGCTTTGTCCTGGGTTCGTGATTGGTTTGCTAGAATCTGAATTAAAAATAACATACTTTTAGCATTTCAGAAAATAGGAGATCATAATAGCTCATCTCTTTTTATTAATTAACAGATGAATGATACATTGTTGGAAGTAGTAGTTAAAGCATAAGGAAGGAAAGACAGCTACTAGGGAAAACACAGAATTGATCCTATGTATTTTCTCGTGAAAGCTTGGAAAAAGTCTGCGTATGTTATCTCTCGGTGGCGGCGGGCAAATCTACGTTCGAAGACCCATACTTCACGAGCCCACCACTCCTCCGCGTAGTCTTGGAGGAGGATTTCGATGATGTCGAGTCGGACGCAATCCGGGCATTTCAATTCGTCGAACACTTTTGTCACCCTTCGTAACCATTCCTTAGCTAGGATGGGGAAGTACAGTCCCTGGTACACTGCATCTTCCAGCATCCTTTCCAATACACTGGCTCCTACTAGGGAGACCCCTTGGACTTCTCTCCCATATCTTTTTGCCAAGTACATATCGAACTTCCACCTGTCTTTAAAGTTGGTGAAAAGGTCGTATCCTGTCATGCTCGCACAGTAGTATTCCTAGATATCAAGAATAAGTGATGTAAAAATAATTGCTTAATTCAAAAATTAGGTTACAAAGATACATAAGGTAGTACATATAGCATATGAATAAAAGCTAAGATATCTATCTGATGTATCGGGCAGTAAAGGCACGGTGAAAGTATTCATAGGTGACTTCTATTCGCATTCCTTCATGTTGACGAGTAAGTGCTCGTAGGGTGATGCTTCACCAGTCTTTGGCTCCATCCTGTATGAGGCATGTCACAATAGGGATTCTAACATTATTTGGGAAATTCATAGTCTCAAATACGTAATCTGTCGTTTTTAGTCATTCTTGGGCTACAGCTGGGAGATCATATCCCCTGAATATGCTTTGCTGGAGCTGTTGGTCCAGCATCCACTCTTTGGGATCTGACACTCCTTTTAGGTACCTCTCATGCCGCTGGCAAAATTGGACGATGAATTCCCAACTACCTTCAAATCGTTGGTGATGCTGCCTAAGCGGCATCCTGGTGTATCTAAGTATGTTTACTGAAGCAGTTAGGTTGGGCAGTTAAATATTAGGATTTTACTCGATATAGTTGCTTGTGTATTTTTATTATTAGACTTCTTATTCTGAGTTAATATTGTGGTGTCTTGGATGTGACTCCAATATTTTCTGACATAGTGACTGAACTGGCAGAAGAATCCTCTATTAGGTAGATAAGAATGCAAATTCTAATCTAATACTTTATGGAATTCTCTGATACCAACTATGGCGCCCCACTCTTTAATCCACAAGATTAAGCTAAGGGGTGGCATGTCACTCTAGTTAACCTTTCACTTATCATTGGATTAGAATGAAATCCACAATCCACCTAATAAGGGAAGGAGTAAGCACAGAATCGAAAATCAGTCACTATCTAATAAAATATACAGAGTGTGGAAGCGATTTAAAAATGAGAAATATCCAAGCATCACAGTATAAATAGCAAGAAATATAACTCAGAATAAAAGTATAGTAATCCAAAACACACAATCAATGGTACTTATTTTATTACATCAATTTAAAGTTTAATTAATGAAAGTAAAAATGCACTCATCCTCACTTATAAATAACTATGCAACTTCTTCCAAAGGCTCCTCCTCTGGATAAGGCTCCAATCTTAGCTCCTGATCATCTAATTGAAGAGAATCTGCCATTGTCGGTTTCATAATGTAGGGCCCCGCTAAAAAAAAAGAAATATCTTATGTTAGACAAATTATCTAAGTACATTTTAGGCTGATACATTTTATGTGTTTTGTAATATCACCATTTAACATCTTCTAAGCATCATCTATATCAAATAAGGGAGCAACTAGCAATACAATAAGAAAGGAATAAGCTATAAACAAAATTTATAACTTTAAGCAAAAAGGAGGCTAAGACATACCTCAAATATAAGCTAACAAGGTAGGGCATATATAAATAACTAAATAAGTACTGAAAGAAAATATTACATCATAAACATGCTGGTGATCAAAGGAAATATGCTAATTTAAATAATTAAAACTCAGCAATGATACATATAATTAGCAGCCAAATTCTAACATCCTAAAACATATATAAGCAGAACAAAGGAATAGTTGACTGAATAAAAATACTGAAAAGTAAACCAAACATTAAAATTGTTTATATATGAATATATGTGTACTAACTACCATATAGAAAAGAGCTAATCTAGCCCACTGAACATCAAAAGGATCCTAGTATCAACAAGGAGACTAGGCACAAAACTATATATGAGATTAGGTAAGATTTATAGGGTTTTCTCCTAGTGTCATCAAGGAGCCTAGGCAAGAAAATACAACAAATCTTCTCTTAGTGTGAACAAAGAGACTAAGCAAAGAAGATATAAGCAAGGTTTTCTCCTAGTGTCAACAAGGAGACTAGGCAAAGAAGACATAATTAAGAGGCATCTCTGACACAAACAATTATTATCCTTACTCAATCACTTTAATATTTTCACAAGGAATCTAATGAGTCTCCATATTTTCCTAAAATTTTATTTATGCATCAAAAATCTTATATGATATGCTCAAAGAAATATGGCACAAATATACAAGGAATGCGTAACACAAAATATCAAAGTAAGCAAGGGACTCTACTAATATGGTGGTATTATTTATTTTCTAATTAATCATTTCTAACTATTCCAAGTAACACAAGTTCAGGATCACTATTTTCTTACTATCGTGTATAACTTAGAAACTCGTCCTTATAAGTTAAAAGGATTAGAACTGATCAGGTTCTAATCTAATTCAATCAGATGATGACTATGAGTTAAATCAATAAATCATGGGTCCAAATTTTGTGAATTTAGACGTTCTAGCTAAGATCTGATCAAAATATTTTAAACTATAGATTATGGATTAAACACCACGAGAATTGGGCTTAATCACATAATCCAAAAGAATAAGACCTAAGATCTAGGTTTTATTCTAAAAGTGATCCACTAATTAAGGCAAATCCTATTAAGAAATAGACTTAATAGGATGAATCTCCTATCTTAAATATAAAGTTAAAAGACAAAATAATCAAAGTAAGTTGAAAAATTCTAGAAACTAATAAAAACCAAGGTTTCATCCATTGAGTAGCCCATTTACCAAATGAAGGAATTCTAACATATGATCTAATCCTAGTATTTGGAATAGTCCTTATGTGACGTGTAGAATCTTAAGGAAATGACTTAAAAGGATTTTCAGGGATTTTACAAATTTGACTGTTTTACTCACTTAAATGACTCTAATAAGGTTCTAATGTTGGTTTTAGTAAATTGAAAGACTAATTAGAGGTTAAGGCACTTATCCTAAATTTTTGGGCAAAATGACCATTTTGCCCTTACTTAAGGGTAAAAAATCAACTTTTGATTTAAGGGTAAAATTTGAAGTTTCTTTATTCCAAACGATTCCTTACTATCTAACTTGAAGATAGACAGTAAGTACGCTCAATTTGAACATCAAACGGTCAAGTTATGGCCTAATTAAGGGTAGGGAAATTTTGGTCATTTTCAAAATTTCTAAGGTTTAGATTCTAAATATTATTTCAGTTTATTAATGATATTGAAATTTTAGACTAGTTAGCATCTTTAATTTTCAAATTTGAAGTTCAATTAACCAAGTTATGGCCATTTGAATCCTATGGGCATTTTGGTCACTTTCCCTAAAGTCAACTGTGAGATCCAGGGTTGACTTTTTATCCTGATGTCCAAATGAAAAAACTATTACTACCACAATGATGGAGTTGTTCTCCTGAGTATTTTAAGACTCATATTGACTATGTTTGGTCAAGTAAGTTAAAAGTTGTGGGGTCCTAAATATGTCATAAAATGCTACTTCATTACGCGTGCCCCGAAACTAATTTTTGCATTACACTATTTGATCCCTTTTATTTTTTTGAGTAAAACAAGATATATATTGGCTATGTTTGGATCATTCTATAAAAAGTTATTAAACTTTTAAGTCTTATTTAATTTTAATTAATTAAATTACTATTCAAAAATATAATTTGTATTATTTTACTATTCATTTATTCAATTTGTATTAATTTATTGCTCATTCATAAAATTCAAATTATATTTTTCTATATATTAATAATTATTTAATTAATCTGTAATTAATTAATGTTAATTATTATTTAATCTATTATAAACAGTAGCTCTGAGGCGAAGCCTCTCCGATGAGTAAGGTTCGGGCTACCCCGACCACCTCACAAGGGGCTAAGGGGTCCAATCGAAGCATCTTGGCCTACTGATGGTGTGAGGATCAATTAGGGGTTGTAGCATGGTTGAAGCATTCGAAATTTTGCCACGGAAGCCAACCCTAATTCCGTGGGTATCGGGGAAGGAGGGTTGGGGACGATGGCACAGTGCAGGCCGGGTCGGCCCATGACCCGCGCTGCGCGACAGTGCCAGGTTCCTCGAACCCCGGTTGAACCACGCGGTTCAACAAATGGGCTGATCCCATTTAATTAAAATCCGATTAAATGGATTTATTCTCCTTAAGGAAAATAATCAAATTAATCCAATCATAGGAAATTTTAATTAGAAAGATAAAGAATAAATTAATGTGATAACTTTCAATCTGCTGGTCCAAACCCTATGATACTATATATCAAATTGATCAGAAAATCATCAGGAATAAGAATATAAAATAATATTGAACATCTAATTGTTAGATTTTCCATTTGTGCCTAATTATTACAGATCTTGATTAGGGTTGATTAGCATAACCACTTAACCAAATTACAAGTTTAGGGTGCCATTAGTTCCCTTTTAATTAATATAATGAATGTGTTAAGTGATTTATTTTTTTGATCTCCATGTTTTAACTTATGCCCTAATCTTATTAAACCATGATTAGTGCCAATTAGGGCTTCTTATCTTTGGATCTTAGCAAAGTTAGGCTCTGATTAATTGTATAATTAAATAAAACTTATATGCCAAGTTGCATGAAACTATGATGGTTGGATTTGTATTTATGTGCTAATCCTTTTGGGTTGGGTTAAGGTTTGATTAGCACTAATCATCTTCTATTTTCTATGAATTTTTCTATTATTATGCTTCATGATAGTAAGTTAGATGTATTGAAGCCTTGTATGTAAAATTATAATGTATAATTTCAATAAACCTAAATTTGAAGATCTTAAACATCTTAATTAACCTTAAGAAGTTTTAAGACTTTGATCAAGCTATTAAGACTTGATCTAGGTCTAAAATTTCCACCAATAATACATACCTAATTCACTAAGTTGGCATTTGATCTATAAATGAACCCTTGATCTTAATTGGACATGAGTAGGGGTTAAACCCTAACTTGTTTAATTAAGATTCAAGCTCTTAAACCTTAATTAAATGGACATGATCATAAGATAATGTAATGGACATTACTCCAAAAATGCATTTGATTTGGTATTGATCTTAAACATTTGAATTAGACATTTTAAGGTTAATAATAAATCTATGTGATTGCTTAATCTGAATCTAAACTTTATATCTTTGATTTTTCTCTTAAATAAGACTATTAGCATGAAAAGATTTATAGAATTATATTGATTTCATAATTGATCTAACTCTAATAATATCATGGATTTAAATCCCATAATCTTAGAATAAGTTATGATCAGATGACTTAATCATCTGATCAGATCACTCTAAACCTTAATGATAAGTAAAACCTAGAATATTAGCATTAGAATTAAGAGTGTGAGATCTTAAGTATCTCAACATAAGATCATCTCAAAAATATTTTAAAGACTAAATTAAATGTACATTCAGGTAAGAGAATTTGTATAACTCATTGAGGTAGAAACTTGGATGATCCCTTAACCTTAGAAGTTGATCTAAACTCTTCGTGGTAGGAATCACTTAAGATATTAGAATGATACCTCTCCGTGTGGTAGAATCTATATTGTATGATCCTTGATCACATTTCCTGGGAGCCTTGTATAGGACTTACCTATTTAGCATAAGAATTAATAGTCTTGATAAACCTTTGATGATTAAATAAAATTATCTAAATCTGTATTATTAGTTAGGTATGGTAGAGTATACCCATAGTACTGGATTATTTCAGTTGTATTCGGGAATGGTTAAGTCACTCTAAGTAAGATTTATCTTTGGGCTATCTTGCGGGTTTAGGCGGATACAACCTCACTTTGAGTAAACCAATCAATCCCAAGGGTTTATTAAACGGGAACTCATTCCCTAGTTTGATTGAAATACAAATTAGCAACGCGCGATGCCTCCTAGCGAAGACCGCTTTAATAGGTGTGGCTCAAATAAACTAAGTAATTAGAATCACATTCTTTAAGACACTGAGTGTGATTGTGAGTTGGGCATCTTAATAACTTAGCCTGAGATACAAATAGCCAACGGGCGATGCCTCCTATTGAAGACTGCTCTGTTAGAGTGGCTTAATCAAACTAAGTGTTAAGAACCACCTTTCTTGCAAATATGCCAAATATGTGTATACAATTATCTCATCTAATAATTTTTAAGTAAATCTTCAACTATAATCAATTATTGTTCAAGAAGATAGGAGTCAAAATCCTTTTTGCAATATTCTGCACAGTGGAGACCTTGAATTCATCATTGGTATTCAAAGTTTTATGGATTTATGGATTTTCCTCATAAGCATGGGCATAAACATGAGCATAAGTATGATGAATGATTCTGTGGTGACGTATGAGTATCAGTGATGAATTATGGGTTACAAAATGTTATATACCTTGACTGGGGAATTTCAGGATGCATCGGCATCATAGTAAAATGTATTCCCAACTGGTTGTATGTATACATTGGACCGTATCACTCACAGCCTCTCAGTGATAGTTCTGCTGTCTTTCTGTGGCATACCGTGTTGTGGCATATTTGGGTGCATTATTCTAGTGACATATAGTACATCATTGGATATTTTACATTGCTGCCTGAGTATTTGATGTTTTCATTTACCTTTTGCTTACTTTCAGCTTTTAGTTCACTTTTACTTTTTTTGGTCTTTACAGTTTCAGTTGCATAGTGCTTCTACTATTATTTCCTATAGTTTTGTTTACTTTACTGTCTACTTGTATTTACTTTAGTACCACTTAGTTTAGTTGCGATGTGTTAGACTTTTTGTCTAACACGGAGTACTTTTGGTATCCGGCAATTTGCTTGTTGAGATAGGGCGGGAGGACTTATAGGAGATCCAGGAGAAGTATGTGGAGCCTTAGTGGATCTATCTTCAACCTTTTTACTTTACTATTTCTACTTTAGTACTTCAGATAGACTTTACTTTTGCATCATTTAAAAATTAGTTTGTAATAATTCTAGATGTATTTTACTTTTCTTTTCTGAGATAAATATTTACTACTGCTCTGTGATGAATGTATTCTAGATATTTTAATTTAGCTTCCGCACTACGTTATACTACTATACTTAGTATTGTGATGTGATCAGCATACTGGAAATGCTGATATAGTGATAATATATATTGGATTCCTATTTAACATTTTAAATCTAATGTACATATTAGTCTAATACTTAAGAAAATAACTCTACTCTTATCTTAAGTATTAACCCTCAATCCTACTCTTGGGTTTGAGTCAGCAACCCTTCAGTGTGGCTAGTTTTAGTAAGCCTATTCGGGAAGATATTGTTGTCTGTCTATCCTGAGTAGCGCACCGCTTCGCCGCCGATCTGCTATACCTTTTGTGCACCATGACAGGGAGGGGCGCTACAGTTGGTATCAGAGAAGTATCATAAAGTGTCAGATAAGGAGTTTTGTTCCTATCTACTTTATGATATGTTCTCTATATCAGGTCAATATCATAAGTTACAAAGTGTAGTAAAAAGCAAACATCCAAAAGTTCATCAAGTTACCTCAGAAATGAAAAGGTTGACTATGTCCTAGGAATTTAATGCACATAATAATTTGATTGAAACTATGAATTTTTAATACCAAAAAGGACATCTTAGGACTTGAACGAACTTTGAAAATAATGATAAAATATGAACGAAATACTTATACGTTGACTTATTTTAGGAATGGAACACTCGCAGTCAGCATTTTGGTTCTACCTTAGACGGTTTGATGACTACTGGGTGGATTACCTCTGAGATGGCCAGATCTACGGAAGGGTCATCGATGGAGTGTTATCTCAAGGAGTTGAGGTGCTAGATAAAATCCTTATCAACTCATCCTTTGGAGGCACCAATCTTTCAGCACTCGCCAGAGAATGGTTGAATCGCGTTGCTACCGCACTTCGAGAGACAGCATGTCCGGAGGAGTATCATTTGGAGATCGTATAGATCCTACTGAGAGGATCAATGAGCCATTGGTGGTATTGGGTTTATAGGAGATTAGCTTGGAGGAGCCACATAGTCACATATGATGACTTCTGCGCTGCCTTTTGGGTAGAGTATTGTAACTAGGATTTCAGAAATCTTATTGTCATTTTCTTTATCTCAATTATATGTTTTGTGGATCCGTGTATCTTCCCTTTTGAGAAATAAATGAATGAATGAAAGTATAGTAAAATTTTATATTTCTGAATCTATACTTGCATTTACAGTCATGAATCCTAGATCTCTATCTGTTCCTACTCCGATCAAGAATACAGTCTCGATCAAACCCCAAGGCTAGTCTTGTAAAAGCCTTAATAGAAAGCAATGCACAACAAGTGCAAAAAACACGTGCTTTGATTTTCTCTGTCAGACAACAACCTGCACCCCCATCAGGGTCCTCACACTTTACTGGCGATGGGATCCTTCACAGCTTCCTTCGCCTTAGGACCCCCACATTCAATGGAGCCTTAAATCTAATGGACATAGTAAACTGGCTCAAGATTGCTAAGAAGAACCTAGCCAGTATCAAGTGCCTTAACTCTGAAGCCATCCGTTTAGTTATTCACCTATTCCAAGAAGAAGCCAAATCTTGGCGGGAGAATGAATGAAATAATAAGTTTGCTGACTACGAAATAGAGGATATTCCATTGGACATATTTTGGAAGCATTTCGTGAAGCGTTCATACCTGCATCATCTCAAGCAATCATGGAGGATGAGCTCCTCCATCTTACTCAAGGCAGCAATTCAGTGTTCGACTACGAACAAGAATTTTGGAGATTGTCATGCTTCGTTCTGGATCTAGTGAGGACAAAAGCATCTAGATGCTATCGTTTCTTAAAGGGGGTAAAGAGACTCTATTAAAGCCCACTTAGTCCCCCATCAGATCAAGACACTGATTGAATTATTCGAAGCTGCCCATTTACAAAAAGGATTCCAAGATCAACTGAACCGGAAGAGGAAGGCAATAGCTAAGCAACCAAGGAAGGAGCATTTTGGTCATCAGAAGATGGCAAAAGTCTATAACATGGAGAATAAACAATCCCAGCCTCAGATCATAGAGTGCAAATGATTGCATCTGTATGGAAAATGATACCACTTCGATGGTGTTTGTTTTACTTGTGGTCAAAGCGGCCATTGTTATTTCTACAATGATACTAAGAACACAATCGATGGAGTGCTCATCAATCACTCATGTCATAAGCAAGCATTCCGTGCACAACCAAGGAACAGTTGAGAGCCTGCTCCTGCTATAATGCCAGTTTCTACAGTAATCCTACCGGCACAAAAGCCGAACCATGATCGTCAGGGTCAAAGGCCTCAGAATAAGCGACCCGCAACACCTGCAAGGGTATATAAGTTAATTTTTGCCTCTGCTTTTAAGAACAATGCTGTGGTGTAAGGTACACCTTAAATTAATTCTTATTCAATCATTTTTGTTTTGCTATTCGATATTTTCAGTTTTAGTAATAAAGACCTTAACATAATCATTATAATAAGCACCTTAATGATAAAGGACAAATCTTGTAGCATCCTTTTCGATATGGGAGTGAGTCATTTTTCATATCGGAAAGTTGAGCTAAAAATCTTAAGATACCATCTTACCGCTTAGCAAACTCATTAAGCATCGGGTTACCTTCCGGAGCCTGTATGCAATCCCAACAATTTTGCAAGTTAATTATCCCTATTGGTAAATGAATATATGAAGCCAAATTGATCATCTAGCCAATTCTAATTTTTGATTTAATCCTGGGCATGAACTGGCTAAGCCAGCATGGTGCTTCAATTAATTTCCAAAAGAAGAAGATCACCTTGGGCAGTGGAAATCTGTCGTAATCTTTCATTGGCAAATTTAGTACGCAAGCATCACTAATTAACATGTTGAAGGCGAAAAGGTTAATTAAAAAGGGCTGTGATGCATATCTTGTAACAATGTTGAGAGAAAAGAAAGAAAACGTGACCTTGTCAGAGAATCAAATTGTTCATGACTTTCCCAACGTTTTTCCCGAAGACCTACCCGGTCTTCCTCCAGTTAGAGAAGTAGAGTTTGCAATCGAATTAATTCCCAGAACTCAACTGCTGTTAAAAGTTCCATTTCGCATGGAGCCTAAGGAACTCCAAGAATTGAACAAGCAACTTCAAGAACTGTTGGAAAAAGGTCTTATTCATCCAAGTTCATCCCCTTGGGGAGCGCCAGTTTTATTCGTGAAAAAGAAAGATGGATTGATGAGAATGTGCATCGATTATAGGAACTAAATAAGGTAACTATCAAGAACAAATACCCTTTACCTCGTATCGATGACCTATTCCATCAGTTATCTAGAGCTAAGGTTTTCTCAAAGATAGACTTGTGATCTAAACTTATATCCACGTGTGTGTGTGTTTGGGTGTATGTATAATCTCTATGTGTGTGTTTATGTGTGTATATATATATATATATATATATATATATATATATAGACACATACTCATAATCATGTGTGAGTGTGAGTATATATACATACAAGAATGCATGTAAGAAGAAACAATCATACTCATATATACTGAACTACTACTCTCCATGTGTGTGTATGTGTGTGTCAGTGTGTGTCCACACACACATATATAGACACACGCACACACACACACTTATATATACTAATCTCTATGTGTGTATATTTGTGTGCCACACACATAGAGACATACACTCATATATACAATTCTTTATTTGTGCGTGTGTTTATGTGTGTGTTATATGAAATACATACACACAAACCCACACATATAGAGATCTCTATATATTCATATGTTTGGGTATACATACTCAATGCAACACATAAGGTTGTGAGTATACATACTAATCTCTATGTGTATGTGTCTATATGTGTGTGTGGGTATACATGCTCACACACTCTTATATACTTATCTCTATGAGTGTATGTGTGTGTGGCATTTATATACATATATCACTATATGTGTTTGTTTGTGTGTATATACAAACACTCATAAGTGTAGATATATACACACATCCAACCACACACACAAACATACTCATATATACTAATCTTTAAGTATGTGTGATGTATGTGTTATATATATGTATATATATATATAGGCACGGAGAGACACACACCCACACCATATATAATATTATAGACACAAACATACACACTCACACTCACATGTTTTGGTACTACATACACACACACACACAAACTCATATATACACATCTCCATATGTGACACACACAAACATACATATATACGCACACACACATAATTGTACACACATACGAGTGTGTGTCTATATATTTATATACAGTTATGAGTATGTATGAGTGTGTCTGTCTATATATGTGTGAGTACGTACACACATACACATACACACTCATATATACTAATCTGTTCGTGTATGAGTGAGCATGTTCTATATATTTATACATGACCTATATATATATATATACATATATATATATATATATATATATATATATATATATATATATATAAATAGACACCCACACACACATACACACCACACTCATATATACTAATATATATGTATGTGTGTGTGTGTGTTGGGTACACATATAATTGTATATAATTATACAGACATTGTGTGTATGTGTCAAATTTTATGTGTGTGTGTGTGTGCACACACACACACACAAACACACAAACACAAACAAATACTAATCATAATATATAAACACACAATTCTCTATGTGACAGTGTATACTCTCAACACACAAACTCATATATACTGTGTGTGTGTGTGTCTGTGTGCGTGTCTTATATATACTGACACATGTATATGTTATATATATCTGTGTGTGTGATAACACATATGCGTGTATGTCTATTTATTTGTATACTCACACATATATCTCTATGTGTGTATGTTTGTGTGATTTGTGTGTGTTTGTGATATTTGTGTGTATTTGTAACACTCAATACACACACACACATAGAGATTACAATATACAAAAATATAGACACACACACACACATATATGGTTGTGATGTGTGTGTGTTATGTGTGTCTTTGTGTGTGTACGAGTGTATGTGTGTATATATATGAGTGTATATATGAGAACACTCACACACACACACACACACACTCATATATAATAATCTCTAATGTGTGCATATATATATATAGACACACACATACACGCACACATACATACTAATCACACACACACACACACAATACACACTTGAGTATATATGAGTGTATGTGTGTGTGATAACACATACGTGTAATGCATATATAAAATGATTAGTATATATAAGTGTGCGTGTGTTGGGTCACATAACAAATACACACACAGATATATATATATATATATACACACCCATATACACAAGCATATAAATATATATAACTGCGTGGGTATGTTTGTTGAGTGACCCAATACACACACTCATATATACTAATCTTTATGTGTGTATGCATCACATGTATGTGTTATCACTATGTGTGTGTGTTCTGTGAGTGAGTATGTTGTCTATAAATAGACATACACACACATAGATTCACCGTATATCTTTACAGACCCACACCCTTATATATGTGTGTGTTGTGTGTGTCTGTGAGCTATATGTGGTTGTCTATATATATACTAATACAGACACACAGACTCATATATACTTACCTGCATATGTGTGTTTGTGTGTGCGTGTGTGGGAGTGTATGTATACCCAATTGTGTGCGTCACACCCACACACATGGAGATTAGTATATACTAATCTCTATGTATGCACACACACGCACACACAAACACATACACACACATACACACACACAATTATAAGTTTAAATATATATATATATATATATATATATATATATATATATATATGTGTGTGTGTGTGTGTGTGTGTGTGTGTGTGTTGTGTGTGTGTGTGTGTGTGTTTGTGTGTTTGTGTCTATATGTGTGTGCATGTTTGTCACACACACACACACATAAAGATTAGTATATACTAATTTCTATGTATACACACACACACACATAAAGATTATTATATATTAATTTCTACGTATACACACACACACACATCCTCATATATACTTATCTCATATTTGTGTGTTGGTACTCACACACACACACACATAGAGAGAATTTATGAGCGTGTGTGTGACCCATGGAGATTAGTATATACTAATCCTTATGTGTGTATGTGTTTGTGTGTGACATGCACAGACACTCATATATATACTTATCTCCATGTGTGTGTGTGTTTGTGTGTATGTGTTTGTAATCTCTATATCTGTATGTATGTGTATGTCTATATATATATAGGCACTTATTCATAATCACGTGTGAGTGTGAGTATGTCTACATACAAGTATGCATGTAAGTAGACATACACACTCATATATATTAATCTACTTATCTCTATGTGCATGTGTATGTGTGGGTCTGTGTGTGCCCACACACACATATATAGACACACACATACACACACATTTATACTAATCTCTATAAGTGTATGTGTGTGTGTCACATGGAGATGTATATATATATATAGGCTCACAGGCAGACGCACACTGTATATAAATATATATACACAAACACATGTGAGTATGTATAGACACACACACACACACACCATATATAGTAATATCTATGTGTGCTTATATATATATATATATATGAGTGTGTGTGTGTCTGTGTGTGCCGAACATGTGTGTGTCTAAACATACACACATAAAAATTAGTATATATGAGGGTCTCTGTGTGTGTGTGTTTGTGTGTAATAGATATATATATATACCCAACACATACACACACACACGAACTAATATATATTTATCTCTATGTATATACTTATACTTATCTCTATGTGTGTGTATTTGTATGTTTACGCATGTGAAAATGTATACCCAATATACACACACACACACACTTATATATATTTATATATGAGTATGTGATTAGTATATATATAGAGACATGTATGTATGTATATATATATATATATATATATATATATATATATATATATATATATATGTACTCACAACTGTATAAAAATATATAGACACACACACGTAGATATATATACAATCACGTATTAAAATATAATAAATACACACACTTAGAGATAAGTATATATGAGTTTGTATGTGTGTGTGTGTAGGGTATATATATATCTGTGTGTGCGTGATAACACACACGTATGTGTTATATACATGTGCGTGTGTATGTGTGTGTGTGTGTGCGTTGGACATACATACTAATCTCTATCTATGTGTGTGTGGATATACATATATATATCTATCTATATATATATATATATATATATATATATATATATATATATATGTATATATATATAAACACACACACACATACACACACAAACAAACACTCATATATAATAATCTCTTTTATATATGAGCATGTATAAAATACACACACACATACACACACTCATATATACTAATCTCTAATGTGTGCCTATATATATAGATACACACATACACACACACATACATACTAATCACACACACACAACACAGCTTAAGTATATATATGAGTGTGTGTGTGTGATAACACATACGTGTAATGCATACATAAAAAGTTTAGTATATATAAGTGTGTGAGTGTGTGTGTGGTCACACAATAAACACACACACAGATATATATATATATATATATACACACCCATATACACAAGCATATAAAAATATATAACTATGTGTGTGTTTGTTGTGTGACTCAACACACACACATAGATATATTCATATATACTAATATCTATGTGTGTATGCATCACACATATGTGTTCACTATGTGTGTGTGTGTGAGTGAGTGATTGCGTTGTCTATAAATAGACATACACACTCACACACATTCACCGTATACCTTTACAGACACACACACACTCATATATATATATGTTATGTGTGTTTGTGAGCTATGTGTGTATGTTTATATATATACTAATATAGACACACACACTTATATATACTTATCTGCATATGTGTGTTTATGTGTGTGTGTGTGTGAGTGTATGTATACCCAACAGTGTTTATCACACCCATACGCATGGAGATTAGTATATACTAATCTCGATGTATGCACAAACACACACACAAACACATACACACACACACATACACAAATATATATATATATATATATATATATAACATATACATCTATTATATAAATATATATATATATATATATATATATATGTATATATATATATATATGTGTGTGTGTGTGTGTGTGTGTGTGTGTCTGTGTATGTTTGTGTGTGTGTGAGAGAGAGAGAGAGAGTGTGTGTGTGTGTGTCTGTGTTTGTGTGTGTGTGTGTGTGTGTCACACACACACACATGAAGATTAGTATATACTAATTTCTATGTATGCACACACACACACACACACACTTATACTCATTTATACTTGTCTCATATTTGTGTGTCGGTACTCACACACACACACACACACATAGAGAATTTATGAGGGTGTGTGTGACACACGGAGATTAGTACATTCTAATCTCCATGTGTGTGTGTGTAAGTGTGTGACATGCACACGCACTCGTATATACTTACCTCCATGTGTGTGTGTTTGCGTGTGTGTGTGTGTGCAATCTCTATGTTTGTATGTATATGAGTGTCTATATATATATAGGCACATACTCACAATCATGTGTGAGTGTGAGTATATCTACATACAAGTATGCATGTAAGTAGACACACACACTCATATATACTAATCTACTTATCTCTATGTGTATGTGTATGCGTGTGTCTGTGTGTGCCCACACACACATATATAGACACACACACACACTCATATATATTAATCTCTATGTGTGTGTGTGTAATCTCTATGTCTGTATGTATATGAGTGTCTATATATATATATAGGCATATAGTCACAATCATGTGTGAGTGTGAGTATGTCTACATACAAATATGCACATAAGTAAACACACACACTCATATATACTAATTTACTTATCTCTATGTGTGTGTGCCCACACACACACATATAGACACACACACACATACTCATATATATTAATCTCTATGTGTGTGTGTGTATGTTGCATGGAGATGTGTATATATAGGCTCATAGACACACACTCATATATATTTATATATGAGTATGTGATTAGTATATATATAGAGACATATATATATATGTATATATATATATATATATATATATATATATATATATGTATACATGTGTGCCTCTCTGTTTAGAGATTAGTATATATTTGTGCTTGTATTGGGTATACATACTCACAACTGTGCAAAAATATATAGACATACACACACATATATCTTATATACTTGTGTGTGTGTTGGATATACATACTCACAATCATGTATATATATATATAGAGACACACTCACACACAAA
Organism: Gastrodia elata; assembly: GCA_016760335.1. Lineage (NCBI taxonomy): Eukaryota > Viridiplantae > Streptophyta > Magnoliopsida > Asparagales > Orchidaceae > Gastrodia > Gastrodia elata. Next base: position 5,401 of record JACERR010000039.1, on the reverse strand, counting down.
CACATACAGAGATAAGTATATATGAGTGTGTGTGTGTGTGTGTATATGTGTGTATGTGTGTATAGTATGTATACTTAATGTCACACACATAAGTGTTATTTATATCGATGCGTATTTGTGTGTGCCTATATTTATATGTGCACATACATACCTGCACACAGACATACACACTCATATATACTTATCTTCATGTGTGTGTGTGTTTGTGCACATACATACCTGCACACAGACATACACACTTATATATACTTATCTTCATGTGTGTCTGTGTTATAGATACACACATAGAGATTAGTATATATACAAATACATAAAGATATATATATGTATATATATATATATATATAATACATATGTGTGTGTGCCTACATTTATATATATACATACCTAATACACACACT